>BQNB010181098.1:1998-12620 GCA_026074375.1 Tanacetum coccineum
CACACACATATATATATGTCTTTTTCATACTATATGATAACTAAGGCTTGGCACAGAACTTCTTCATTCATCTTAGGTATTTCAGCTACTTAGCACCAGAGGGAATGCTTGCAAGAACAGGGACTTGCGGAATTCATTACATATGACCAGGCTTCGGTCTAGTAAATGAAACTTAAGCACAAGTTCTAGAGCTTCTAAATTACCGGCTCTCTCAAATATAATTATCAACCAATATCAATGTTTCAGAAAAGGCGACAAAGACCATACGTACACATCCGTAATGACGGAATAGACACATATGACTGCAATCAAACCTTACTCGAACAAACTAAAGGCATCAATCATCTTGGGTACCAAAGGTGGATACCCGAATATTCTAAAGGCTTATAATTCTCATAATTTAGTAGAGTAGGTTGTGCTAGCTAAAATGTCAATCTGGTTGGATTCGCCTTACTAAGAGCATTTTTTTTACTATGAAAGCATATATATATTAAGATTTTTCATAAAATATCAGTTAGAGAAAAAAAATTTTGACAGGGCAAACATGGAAGGATATGATTAATTTTTCCTATTTGGCTCCCCTTCATACTTAAGTTGAACATTTCCCTCAATGTGATAACTGATAATAGAGATAGAATAGGGAAAATTAAGAGAAAACGGTACTTCCCGGGGCATAGGGAAATATATAGCTGCGAGAAAGCTATTCTTGAGCATACTTCATAATTTTCTATATCTTTAAGCTAAAGTACCTGCATAAAAGTAAACAAACAAAAGCACACAAAAAGAAGAAATATTTTTGTTTTTTTAGAAAAGTAAATAAAGGATATTAGTAGAAGAATGGAGGAGGGACTCCTCTACACTTAAGTGAAGCACGGGTTGCCTCCTGAGAAGCGCTTAATTTTTAAGAGAGTCTCTAGCTAGACTCGTACTTTGTGAGTCATTCTTTTAGGAAGAAGGGAGTTACTGCTTCCTTTAGGTCATTATCTTCTTCATGATATAGTTTAAGTCGATGGCCATTAACTATGAACGTCTTTCCATCTTTTCCATAAAGTTCAACGTATCCGGATGGATATTGATGTTTCACTACGTAAGGTCCTAACCATCAAGATCTGAGTTTTGGTTGAATAAAACTGTACTTCGAGTGAAATAGCAGAACTTTGTTTCCTTGTTTGAATTATTTTCTCATTCTTAACTTTCTGTCATGCCAGACTTTGGTTCTTGCCTTGTATAGATGAGAGTTTTCATAGGCTTGGTGTCTAAGTTCATCTAACTCGTGTAATTGAAACATTCTTTTCTCACCAACAGCGATGAGATCTGGGTTGCAATTCTTCAGAGCCCAGTATGCACGGTGTTCTATTTCAAATGGTAAGTGACAAATTTTTCCATATATATGTTTGTAGGGTGTGGTACCGGTAGGTGTTTTGTAGGCAGTGCGAAAAGCCCACAGAGCGTCATCAAGTTTTCTTGACCAAATAGCAGGATTGTCTTTAATAGTTTTTCAAGAATTCTTTTAAGAGCTCTCTTTTAGAGCTATAGTTCAGTGGTTTTTCAACTTGACACTGTTTGAGGATGAATAAGATGAAGAGAATCGATGATTAATCTATATATTTTCATATGGTTTTTTCCATTCTTTTTGTTGTAGAAGTGAGTACCGCGGTCGTAATTAGAGCTTTGGGCATTCCGATAATGGCATAATAGCTTCTTCAGAATGTGACTACTATTCGGATCATTGTTGTAAAGAGTTGAGTCTGTTCGGCCATATAGATACGTATTTTCAACAAGTGACTAGAATGTATTCGAACTTTATGATTTTGGGAATGGGTTCCCATAAAGTCCAATACCCCATATGTCGGAAGATATTTAACACACTTGAATGTTGTTTAAGGGCTTTTCATTACGTTTTGATTTTTTTTAGGTCTTTTTGGCTTGCTTCACATAAGCGAGCTAGAGTATGAGCTTCTTTGATGATTGGTTGGCCAGTTAAAAATCTGGAATCATGGAACTTTTCTTTAGCGGTTATGTTTAGGTCCATTAATGTCCCACCTATTGGTCGTGGTGACTTTGATCTAAATTGGTTTGGATTTCTGGGTCCAGATGTCACAAGTCCTGATCATTTCGTCGGAACATACTTTGAAGAGATAAGGGTCTTCCAAAAGTGTGTTTGAAGTCAAAGAATAAAATTTTTTCTTTTGTTGATTGTCATCCTTTTTTGGCTTTATATAATATTATCGATAAGGTAGTTTGCGAGTCTAGCGAACCAAGGTTCATTTTTGGTGTTGATTTCCATGAGGTTTCTCGGAAGTTATCATAGACTTCACTATCATCGCTTGTCTCATGTTTTCATAGGCGGGTAAGTGATCTTTGCTGCAACATTTTTTGTAACCTTTTTCTGTCTTTGATTTCATATTTCGAATTCTTGCAAGAAGTAAGAATCCATCGAAAGGCGAGTGTGGTTTTAGCGTCTTGCTTCTATAAATAAGTTCCTTTAAGCTGAATTATCAGTGCTGTGAACAATAGGTTTTGTGAGAATAAGATAGGATCTGACTTTTTCAGATGCGGAAAAACTATAAACTCATATGCTTCTTTTCTCGGTACGGTGTATTTTTGTTGGAGCGGAAGAATTAAGGGTTTTGCTTGCGAAAGTAGATCGGGGTGAAAGTTTTTTCACCTTCTTTTTTACTAAGACGACCTCCTATGCGAAATCACTTGCATCACACATAAGTTCAAATGGAAGATTCCAGTTTGGGCTTACGATTACAGGAGCACATGTGAGTTTCTCTTTCAATGATTCAAAAGCTTTTTGACATTCATCATTGAATTTAAATGGAGTATCTTTTTTGAGCAGTTTAGGTAAGGGTCGAGCAATTTTTGAGAAATCTTTAATGAAATGTCGATAAAAACCGGCATGTCTGAGAAAGCTTCTAATACCTTTGATATTAGTAGGGGGTGGAAGTTTTAAGATTACATTAATTTTTGCTTTGTCAACTTCAAGTCCAGCGCTAGACACCATGTGTCCAAGTACAATTCCTTCTTTGACCATGAAGTGATATTTTTCCTAGTTTAAAACGAGATGAGCATCTTTGCAATGTTGGAGCATTTTATCAAGGTTGTTTAGACAGTTGTCGAAAGAATTTCCAAAGATAGAGAAATCGTTCATGAATACTTTGACTAATTCTTCGATCATATCGTGTGAAACGATTGCAACTTACACCTTTGAACATGTTTTTGCAGGGAGGCATTACCAATAGCCCGAAAGGCATTTCTATAATGCGTATGTGAAAGATTTTCTCTATTTGATTCAAAGCTTTTTCATAGAACTTTTGATCATTGAGTCTCGAAGGATATGGAATATTCGGCTTAGGTAAAGTCTTCGAAACATCGGGTTCCGAAATGGGAATGGGAATAACTGGAGGTTGGATGTGAGCGGTACTTCCTTGGAAATTATTTTGCACCTTATCCGTTGTCTCCTCGGTTTCTCGTTCCACTACCTTTTTAGGAGAAGGATTAGTAGGAATCGAGGGTCCCTCATAAGCAACACCACTTCGAGTAGTGATTACTTTCATCTCACCCTTCGGGTTAGGAATAGTATTACTCGGAAGAGTACTCGAAGTTGAGGCTTAGTTTTGGAACAATCCACTTAACATATTTTGCAAGTTATTTTGAAAACCATTTTGTTGATTCATCAAGACGGTTTGTTGAGTCCTCATCATATTTTGAATTTCATTCTTAAAGTCTCATTTCAACGAGTTGATTTGATTTTGCATGTTTCTCATCATTTGGTCATTAGATCTCTTGTAACTTGAAAACTCATTTAAAAACTCTTGTTGAACTTGATTATTAGGAACTTGAAAAGGTTAGTTTTGAAATCCTTGATTTTGAAAATTTGGAGCATGATTATTTTGAGCTTGAAAACCTTGATTTCCATGAAAATTATTTCCTCGATTAAAATTATTCCCTTGACCTTGATTTTGATTATACCTATTTTGACCATTGTTTTGCACCGGAGCAAAACCAGGTGGTGCCATGTCGTTGCTAACACGGTTTGGAGGGGCTACTTGATTGTAAGTACCCATTGCCGCACAAACACTGGATTGATTGTTATCGGTATTAGAACAATTATAGTAAGCGTGAGGCCCACCACAAGTAACACAAGGTTCTTCAACCGCTTTAACCGTAGCGGGAGTGACAACTTTCTTAGAAACAATCTCAACTAAGGTCGAAATTTGGTCCGCAAGCTTATTAATTCTCAATTATGTTCAAAGCCTCTCTAGTAGTCTTACTCAAAAGATTTCCACCCACCGCGGCATTTAAGGAGTCTTTGTTGGGATTATGAAAAAGACTCGGTCACCCCGTGTATCGTTTAGCTTAGCATAGCTTGTAGTTAGAAAGTAAGCGTATGGCTCTCGGTATTGGGCCGGGTCTTTTACCCAAGTGTAAGCCCATACCCAAGCCCATAGAGCTTACAAACACTTGTATATAAACCCCTTTCCAGCCATGGGAAGGGGTTGGTTGTTCTTTTTATCACATTTCATGCTATTGCATTTTCTCTCACTAGAAACCTCACTTTCTCTCTCTAGATAATTAGCCAACCCAATCATCCATGCTTGTGTTATGATATCCAATATACTACAATTGGTATCAGAGCCCATGGGATGATTAGCTAGATTGTATGTGCGTTTCCTTGGTTAGTTTAGATTAAAAGTTTGGTTTTTGAAGGTTTATGGTCTTATTTTTAACACTCTTTGATTCTCAAGTTTGTGATGTTAAAGTAAGTGTTTTTATAGTTGTTATAACCTTCTAGGACCAAGTTGTGCAAAAGAAACCAAGCAAAAACGTTCAAAAGGGTGATTTTTAGGTGTTTTTAGATGAAAAAGTTTGTATTTTTCTTCATTGCGTTTTGTCTATGTGAGACTTTCTTCATTACGTTTTGGTGAATAGTACTATGTTTTGTCAGAAGAAAGTACACTGCGTTTTGTCGTTTTGTATAGTACAACAATACTGCGTTTTGTCGTTTTGGGACACTGCGTTTTGGATCATTGCGTTTTGACTACAAGTTGCGTTTTGAAGACAAGTGTTGCGTTTTGACTAAAGGAGACTCTGCCCAGTTTTTTATTTGGTTGCGTTTTGATCAAATCTCAACACTGCGTTTTGGTCAAATCTCAACGCTGCTTTTTGGTTAAATCTCAGGTTGCGTTTTGGCTAATTTTCTTCATTGCGTTTTGACAAGACTAGGTTACGTTTTGATGGAAACTACACTGTGTTTTGACTAGACTTCACTACGTTTTGCCTAAGTTTCATTATCGTCATCAAGTTAACTTATTTCAACCAAGCCAAATCTCAATCATACAACATATCACCTAATCCAACAAACAATCATCACTTTTAACATACAATCACTAATCATTGATCGATCAACTTAATCATATCACAAGTAATCACTATGGCTAATCTTTCAGAGGACGTCCAATGTGCCGGTTCTGATACCCGACCACCTATGCTTGATAAGACTGACTTTGCATCATGGCAACAATGTATTCGATTGTACTGTCGGGGTACGGAGAATGGTGTAAACATCTTAAAGTCAATTGATGAATGACCTTTTCAGATGGGGACCACACGAGTAATTATTGCTGAAGGAACTGAAGGTTCTCTCCATCTAGGTCCTTTACGACCTCGAGTCTATTCGGATCTGCCATAGGATGAGAAGGATAGGTACAATGCAGACATTCGGGCAACAAACATTATACTTCAAGGTTTACCAAAAGATATCTATTCACTTATTAATCATTACACTGATGCAAAGGACATATGGGACAATCTGAAGATGCTTTTGGAAGGATCGGAATTAACAAAGGAAGACCGTGAATCACAACTGTATGATGAATTTGAACACTTTCGTCAGAACAAAGGAGAAACCATTCATGACTAATATGTCAGGTTTGCTAAGCTCATTAATGACATGCGGAACATCAAGATGACAATGTCAAAAATACAGTTGAACAGAAAGTTTGTGAATAACATGTTGCCTGAATGGGGTAGATTTGTTACAACTGTGAAACTTAACAAAGGCTTAAAGGATTCAAACATTGATCAACTATATGCTTATTTGAAGCAACACGAGGCACATGCCAACGAGAATAAGATGATGTTGGAACGTCTCACACAACAGACAGTTGATCCTCTTTCCTTGATGTCCAATGTTTCAGCTCAACATTATCATTCACAATCATCAACAATTCCACCGACCACATATCATCAACCACACTCTGTTGACACCTCACAATCCACGGTCCAAACGTCACTGCCCATCATACACATGTCCAGTCTCATCAATATCCCTCAATTCAATCAACAAACCCTCGAAAACAATCACCACAATATCCACCATTCCCCGAAACATCACAAATTGACTCCGGATACACTCAAACTAATGAAATACTTGACAACCTCACCAAACAAATGGCACTCCTTGCCCAATCCTTCAGAGCAATGCTTCCTCAGACCAACAATCAACTTCGAACTTGACATCTAACACTCGGATATCAAGCAACTTACAAAGATTAACGGGTTTGTCGTTCAGAATGTTCAAGGGCGACAGAATCAGAATCAGAGGTATTTTGCTCGGGGAAATGGTACAGCAGGAAATGGGGGAGCACAGAATAGAGCTGGGAATGCCAATGTAGGTCAAGGGAAACCGGTCAAGTGTATTAGGAATTGTAATGGAGCTGGACATAATTTTGCAAGAAACTTGTACTCAGCCAAAGCGTCTACAGAATTCTGATTATTTCAAGGAACAAGAAGCTGTTGATGCCAAGCCCAAAGGAAATGGTGCAGTTTTGGAATGAAGAGGATACCTACACTTTCGGCTGGTGTACCAGGGCTCACACTATGATGCAGATGTGGAAAATCAACTGGTCCAAGACTTAGCTTCTGAATGAGGATAACATCTTCCAGGCAGATGAATGTGACGCTTTTGATTCAGATGTTGATGATGAACCGACCGCTCAGTAAATATTCATGGCCAATTTATCCTCAGGCGGGTTAGCAAATCCACAAGCTGGTCCATCCAATGCATCAATATTATCTGAGGTACATATTCTAGAAAATGCTATTGATCATAGTATCTCTAATCAGGACGAATATGAGGTTCATAATAAAGTACAACTGTCAGATGTTATTGACACAACTAGTGTCCATATGGGTAACAGTAATGTTACTCCATATGAACAATGACATTTATAGTGTACCAAATTGTGCATCTTCCGCCCTAAATAGTGTATGTGTATCGCCTGTTAATGATGCGTTCGTTCTTCATGACCCAATAGCAACTGAACTTAAGATCTACAAGGAACAGGTTGCCATCTATGAGCAACGTGCTAAGTTTGAACTGACTGAACGTGAACAGCGAATGGATGATCAAATGCGTATGCTTATTCAAAATCGTAATAAAACGGAAGAAAATCTTAAAAAGGAACTTCATTCTTTCAAGTTACAACTTAAGTCAACTATGGAAAACAATAAGATAATTGAAGAAACTATAACGACTTTGAAACAAGAGTTTAAACAGAAAGAGTCAAAATTCTTGACTGATTATTTTTTTTTTTTTTACCAATTTGAAACCTTAACGATAAAACTAAAGAATAGATAGCTTCACTCACACGAACAATCCATTCAACTATCCAGTATGATGTTAAATCCTACTCAGGTGTATGCTCAAAAGACTAAAACTGCACTAGGTGCCCAGAACCCTTTTTACCTCAGACAGGCCAAAAAGGCCCAACCGGCACTATATGATGGTGATGAACTTCTTAAGCCTCATCATGTGCCAGTAATTGTATCAACGTCTGAGGAAGAATTAGAGTTAGCTGAAGCTACTAGGAATAAACTACATGTGAAAATGAATGACTCTGTCTGTGTGGAAAAGAGGGTTAACATTACGCCCCCTAACTACTCAAAAGAAAATTTCATGGCAACATTCACCCCTCAGACTCAACTGACACCTGAGCAAGTATTTTGGTCCTTAGATCTAGCAAAAAGAAAGGTCCTAAGACAAAAGGCAATGGGAACACCCCTACCTGTCCAACCACATGCCGACTTGGACTCCTCCAATACACCGGTCCATCTGGTCCCGAGACTACCTATCATGCCTCGATACTTGGTACTATCTACCGACTCACACTCTTCATCTTTCGTGAGTTTAGTATCGGAGGACATGGGGGTTTTCATTGGTTTAGAATCTTCTAGACCAAATTTCTTAAGCATTTCTTTAATATACTTAGATTGATTAAAGAAAATACCATCTTCCATTTGTTTAATTTGTAATCCAAGGAAGAAGTTAAGTTCACCCATCATGCTCATCTCGAACTCGTCATGCATGATTTTGGCAAATTCATCACACATGTCTTGACAAGTCGAACCGAATATAATGTCATCGACATATATTTGAACAATGATGAGATTTGAACTTTTCTTCTTAGTAAAAAGAGTGTTATCTACCATTCCCATTTTATATTCATGTTTAATAAGAAAAGCTTTTAATCTATCATACCAAGCTTTGGGTGCTTGTTTAAGACCATATAAAGCTTTCTTTAATTTATAAACATGATTCGGTTTTTCGAAATCAATGAATCCCGGAGGTTGTGCCACGTATACCTCCTCATTGATAAAACCGTTCAGGAATGCACTTTTTACATCCATTTGGAATAATTTAAAATCTAAGGCGCAAGCATAAGCTAATAATATCCTAATAGACTCAAGTCTAGCAACCGGGGCATAAGTTTCATCATAATCGATGCCCTCTTGTTGGTTGTATCCTTGAGCAACTAATCTAGCCTTATTTCGAGAAACAACACCGTTCTCGTCTAACTTATTTCTAAACACCCACTTAGTTCCTATAATTGTCATATTCTTAGGTTGTGGAACTAACTCCCAAACGTCGTTAGCAATGAATTGATTTAATTCTTCTTGCATGGCGACTATCCAACTTTCATCTCCTAAGGCTTCATTCACATTCTTAGGTTCTATGGTAGAGATAAAACAATAAAAGTTACTTTGGTTTTGGGCTTGTGATCTAAGGGTTCTTTGGTTGAGGTTTCCTATGACATTTTCTAGGGGATGGTTCCTAGATTCCTTAATATTGACTATTTCGTCAATCTCTAAAGTTTCATCCTCAACAACATTTTCTAGGTTTTTCTTTTCGATTTCCCTAATAGCTTCTTCTTCATCTAAGTCATCGTCCACCAAGGGTGATGTCTTAGAGGGTGGAGGAGTTTCATCGAATGTCACGTTGAGTGATTCTTCGATTTTCCTAGTGTGTTTATTAAGAATGATATAGGCTTTACTATTTTGGGAGTAACCTAGAAAGACACCTTCGTAAGACTTTGGGTCAAACTTGGTAAGGTAGTCTTTAGTGTTTAGAATGAAGCACTTGCTTCCAAACACTCTAAAATAGTCAAGAGTAGGTTTCCTACCTCTCAAGATTTCATAAGGTGTTTTTCCTAGGATGGTTCTAATTAGGATTCGGTTGAGAATATATGTTGAAGTATCTACGGCGTTACACCAAAACTTTTGTGGTAACGATTGCTCGTTCAACATTGTTCTACTCATTTCTTGAAGTGTCCTATTTTTCCTTTCAACCACGCCATTTGATTGAGGAGTGTGTGGAGCCGAGAAGTTATGAGTAATACCATTGGCATTACAAAACTCTCCAAATTGCACTTCATTATCAAATTCTCTACCGTGGTCGGTTCTTATTGACACTATTGTACATCCTAATTGATTTTGGATTTTCTTACTAAATATTTCGAATTGATCGAAAGCTTTGGTTTTATTCTTAAGAAATCTAGTCCAAGTATACCTAGAGTAGTCATCTACTATTACTACCAAAAATAACGTTACCTCCATTGTATGCCTTGTAAGTAGAGAAGAGCTTTCGGTTGCCAGTCATATGTTTGGAACATCCGCTATCCTTGATCCATTCGTCGGGTTCCAAATTGACTCCAAGGCATATCTATTTATATAAGACAATGTTAGCCTCAAAATAATGAGTCGAACAATGGAAGTTCGTTCATAACTATCTTAGGTCTCAGTCACTAAAATAATATACGTTGTAATAGGCTACACGGGTAAACGGGCTCTTAAATGTAATCTAACCGGTCACGTGTATCGGGCGAAAGCCCAAGTAATCCCGAGCCCGGCCCGTAGAAATACCAAGGCATGAAAGCCTCTTGGTATTAAGTATAAATACCCCTCTCCAAGTATGGAGAGGGGGTTGGTTCTTGTTAATTCTCATTTGTAATTTTGCAAGTAATCTTCCAATCTTTTTCTTCTCTCTACCTTTCTCTCTCTAACTTCTCTCTAAACTTCTTCCATATTTTCTCATCTTAATTTCTTGTGTTTCAATATGAAGTGAAAGTGATTATAAGGTAACCTACATTTGGTATCAGAGCCACGGGTGGGTTTAGTTTTTGTTAGTTTTAGTGGTTGTTTCGTATTTGTATTTTTTTTGTTTCGTTTCGTGGTTTAGTTTTTTATATTAAGCAAAGTAGTTCGATTTGCTTGTTTGTATTTTTTTTGTTGTTTTTGTTCGTTTCGTGGTTTAGTTTTTTTATATTAAGCAAAGT
>BQNB010181099.1:0-12620 GCA_026074375.1 Tanacetum coccineum
AGGAGGTAACAAACCACCTTGGTGGCTAAGTATATTAGCAAGGAGGTGATGGAGGTACTTTCTAGGCTACTTGGTGATGTCATGGTGAGGTATGGGAGGTGCTAGGATAGGTGCTTAGGTTTAAAATAGGTCAAAATGGGATAAAATGGGCCACGGGTAGGTTTAGGGTTCGTTTAGGATTTTTAGGTGTTTAGATCGAGTTAGGGTTAGGGTTTAGGATAGATTAAGGTTTAGGATTAGTGTTAGGATTATGGTTAGTGTTTAGGATTTAGGGCTTAGGATTAAGGTTTAGGGTTTAGTTTTAAGGTTAAAGTGAAATTAGGGTTTATGGTTTTGTTTTTAGAGTTTAGGGGTTTAGAATAGGGTTTAGGATGAATTAGGGTTTAGGTTTAAGGTTTAAGAGTCATGCATTAAGTGCTTGTACCTTGTACTAAAATGGTGGTAAAGTTTAAACATGATTTAGGAGCTTAAATGACCTAATTTGACTTTATTGCATTATTGACTTATACATTGTGTTTTAGAAAGTCGTAACTTGATTTAGGAGGGAAAAGATATTCAAATGTCATGTATTGATACTTGTACACATGCTTTAAAGGCTTGTACATTCATTTTATATGTTTACATTACATATAATTAGGGTTTTGAACGTTTAATGCTTGTTTTGATATAACGTTTTGAAAAGTACGTTAAATGAATAATGTACTTAGTAAAAATGATATTAATGATATTAAGATATAGACTTGACATATTAGGATGTTTTACATTTTGTAAAAACATAATTAGAGTGGCATTGGTAGGATGGTTGTGTGAGATCGTTTACTTTAAAGATGCATAGTACATTGCTTACGAGATAAAGCAACAGATTTTCCCTATAGAAAGGTGGTGTATATATAATAAATGGATATTACAGTGCATCTAATTTAATAGATGGATATTTACATTGATGAAAATTGTGGGTTGTTATAATATTGTTCATAAAGGAGGTCTAACTTGTCTCTTTGCAAAAGCCACATCTGATGAATCTAAACTTTAGCATAGGAGGCTTGGACACATAAATTTCAAAACTATGAATAAACTAGTTAAGGGAAATCTTGTGAGAGGTTTACCTTCAAAACTTTTTAAAAATAATCAAACCTGTGTTGCTTGTTAAAAGGAAAAGCAACATAGAGCTTCTTGTAAGTCCAAAACAGTAAGTTCAATCAGCCAACCTTTGCATATGTTGCACATGGATTTGTTTGGTCCAACATTTGTAAAAAGCTTAATGAAAAAGATGTATTGCCTAGTTGTCACAGATGATTACAGTAGGTTTAGTTTGGTTTTTTTTCTAGCTACTAAAGATGAGACTAGTGGCATACTTAAGTCCTTTATAACTAGAGTAGAAAATCTAATAGATCAAAGAGTTAAGGTAATTAGGTGTGACAATGGAACTAAGTTCAAGAATAAGGAGATGAATCAGTTTTGTAAGAGAAAATGTATTAAAAGATAATTTAGTGTAGCTAGAACTCCTTAACAAAATGGAGTAGCTGAGAGGAAAAATAAAACACTAATTAAGGCTGTTAGGGCATTGCTAACAGATTCTAAGCTACCTACTACTTTTTAGGCTGAAGCAGTTAATACTGCTTGCTATGTGCAAAATATGGTATTAGTAACTAAGCCTCATAACAAGACCCCTTATGAGCTTTTTCTTGGTTTAGATGAAAACCAGCTTTAGGGTTTATGAGACCATTTGGGTGTCCTGTTACAATTCTCAATATCATAGATCACTTAGGCAAGTTTGATGGTAAGGCTGATGAAGGATTTTTTGTTGGGTACTCAATCAATAGTAAAGCGTTTAGAGTATTCAACGGTAGAACTAGGATAGTTGAAGAGAACCTGGCATGTCCTATTTAGTGAGAATACACCTAATATTGTAGGAAGTGGACCAAATTAGCTTTTTGATATTGATGACACTTTACTAACAAAGTCAATGATTAAAGCCAGTTGTTGCAGAAAATCAGTCTAATGGTAACGCATGTACAAAAGCATGTGATGATGCAGGTAAAGCTAGAATGGAGACAGTACCTGGCAAAGATTACATTTTGCTACCATTGTGGACTACTGATCCACCATTCTCTCAAAGTTCAAAAAGTTCTCCTGATGCTGGATTCAAACCTTCAGGAGATGATGAAAAGAAGGTTACTGAAGAACCAGGAAAAGAAGGTGGTGATCCAAGTAAAGAGGATGAAAGAGATGATCAAGAGAAGGATGTTAGTGTTAACAGCACTAACAATGTTAATGCTGTTAGCACATATGAAGTTAATGTTGTTGGTAGAAATGCAAGCATTGAACTTTAGATGAAACAAAATATGTCAGCTTCAATAGAGATAATTTTCTATTTAGATGATGATGAAGATGTGGTGCAGAGGCTGACTTGAATAAGTTGGATGCATCTTATGCAGTCAATCCTATTCCACTACAAGAGTACACAACGATCATCTAGTTGAACAAATTATTAGAGACTTGAATTCAGCACCTCAAACAAGAAGAATGGCAAAGAAATTTGGAAGAACATGGTTTGTTTAGTTCAGTTCAGCAAAGAACAAACCATAAAGACTTTCCAAAATTGCTTGGTTTGCTTGTCTTCTTATATAAGAAGAAACCCAAAAAGGTAATTCATGCATTGAAGGGATCCCAAGGGATAATGAGGTTCTATGCAGGAAGAGCATTCTACAATTCAAAATTACATGAAAGTTTGGGACCTTGGTGGATTTAGACCCCCACCCCCCCCCCCCCCCCCCCAAATGGCAAAAGGCCCATAATGCAACTAAATGGGTCTTTCAGAATAAAAAGTGAAGAGGATTTATGATTAAAAATAAAGGCATGATTGGTGGCTCAAGGGTACACACAAGAAGAAGGGCAAGGATTGGCTGTGATGAAGTCTATTGCCCTGTTGCAAGATTTGAAGCTAGTAGGACTATTTTAGCCTATGCCTCATTTAAAAACTTTGTGGTGTACCAGATGGACGCCAAGAGTGCTTTTCTTTATGGTAAGAATGAAGAGGAAGTCTATGTTTGTCAACCACTAGGATTTGAAGATCCAGACTTCCCTGAAGAGTATACAAAAGTAGAACAGGCTCTTTATAGACTGCTATCAAGCTCTAGAGAGCTTTGGTTATGAAACCTTTGTTAAGTAAGGCGGTCAACTTATTTGTTAGACAATAGGTTTCAGAGAGGAAAGATATACAAGACTTTATTTATCAGAATGGACAAAGGTGATATTCTATTAGTTTAAGTATATGTAGATGATATCATTTTTGGCTTACAAGAAGTCATTATGCATTGAGTTTGAGAAGATGATGGCATAAGAGAAGTTTTAGATGAGTTTATAGGTGTACTCACTTTCTTCTTAGGACTGCAAGTAAAGAGAAGGAGGAATGGGATTTTTATCAGTCCAAGACAAGTATGTAACTGGATTTTAAGAATTTGGTTTTACTGATGTCAAGACAGCAAGCACACTATGGAAGACTCAAAGCTTTTCTCAAGGATAAAGTTGGTGAAGAAGTGATGTTCATTTATATAGAATCAATGATTTGGTTCATTGATGTATTTTCTTATTCAAGACCTGATATTATGTTTGCAGTATGTGTCTGTGCAAGATACAAGTCAACCTAAAGGTTTTCACATCTCATGCTCTTAAAAAAGAATCTTTAGGTACTTAAAAAGTCAACAAAAATTAGGACTTTGGTCTCCAAAGATTTCCTTTTGATTTTGGTAGCAATACATTGATAGGAGTTATGCTGGAGCATAGCTTGGTAGGAATGTTCTAACAGGAGGGTTTTCAATTCCTTAGATGTAGGATTAATATCATGGTCAGTGCAAGAAACTGTCAGTGGTTGCAAAGATTCCATACAGAATCTGAGTATGTGGCTGCTTCAAGTGTTGTGGACAAGTGTTTGTGATTTCAGAATCATATTACCTTGATTCATGGGTACAATTTCTTGCATACAAATCTTTATGATAATAACAGTACTTTTTGATAATTAAAAATCTTGTTTTTCATTCGAAAATAAAGCATATAGAGATTAGACATCACTTTATTAGGGATTGCAATGAAAAGAAGTTGATTTAATTGTCAAAATTCATACTGACAAAAATGTTCCAGATTTGCTTACAAAAGCTTTTGATTAAGTAGATTTCAATATTTGAATGCTAGTATTGGAATGCTAAATCCTTAAAATCTTTTGTCTCTTTATGTTTTTGTAGAGTTTTGTATGAATTAGTACTGTTATTCTTGTCATTAAAAGTTTCTGTTGTTAAGTATAATTAGTGCTGCTAGTTATACTTAATACTATAAGTTAATACGTTAGTTATGCTTAAATACTGAGCTTGTATATATTAGACTGTGAAAATTGTGAGAAAAAGAATTTGAGAGAGTTGGTGAGAATAAAACGAAGTGAGTTGGTAAAATAGACAGAGAGATTTGGTGAGTAAAAGAATGAGACGAAGTGGTGGAGTTGAATAAGAAAGAGAGATGTGTGGAATAATATAGACAGAGAGTTTTGGTGAGTAAAAGGAATTAAGAGAATTGGTGAGTACAACAGAAAGATGAGTTGAAGATATTAAAAAAAGACAGATGGTTAGTTGTGTTTAGAATGGAGTTATGCTGGTGACTCAAAGTTAATGCTGCTAGACATAACTTAATGCTGCTAGGCATAAGTTAATACTGCAGGCATAACTTAATGTTGTTAGGCATAACTTAATGCTGCTAGGCATAAGTTAATACTACTGGCATAACTTAATGTGTTGTTTGGATGCTTACAACTGCAGTTGAACCGTTAGTGTGTTGAGGTATTTCAATAATTAGTTCATTTAAAGGGTTTCAATCATCATTTAATGGTTTTCATCTCAATATGTACTCTTTCTAATCATAAACCCTAACTCAATTTCATCATCCATCATCAAAACCCAACACAATGACGACCCAACAGTTTGCTGATACTCATAATTTGGTCGTGTTTTTGTCTAAACCCGCTAAAAGTGAAGGGTTTGAGTAGATAGTGGATTTTCTGAATGCAAACCCTAGTAAAGATATGCATATATTGATCAATCCCACTAATCTATACTTCGGCATTGAAACAAATTCTGGGCTACTGTCAAGGTGAAAACTATAAATATGGAAATACAGTTACAAGCCCTAGTGGATGGGAATAAGATAATCATTACTGAAGCATCTGTTAGACGTGACCTTTAATTGAATGATGAGGAAGGTACGAATTTCTTGCTAAATGCTACCATTTTTGAAGAACTTACAAGGATGGGGTATGAAAAACTGTCCACAGAAGCTATATTCTATAAGGCATTTTTTCTCTTAATGGAAATCCTTTCATACCATTTAGCGCAATGCCTAAGTGCTAAGACTACTGCATGGAATGAATTTAGTAGCACTATGGCTTTACAATTAACTGTTTAGCTACAAACCAGATGTTCAACTTTTCAAAATACATTTTTGAAAGTATGATGAAGAACTTGGAGAATGTGTCTGGTAAATTCTTGATGTATCCAAGATTTGTGAAAGTATTTTTGGAGAAACAACTTGAAGGGATGCAAAGTCACAAGAGAATTTATGTTACACCCTCTCACACTAAGAAGATTTTTAGAAACATGAGAAGGATATGGAAAGGCTTTTTTTGAAGAGAAACACTCTTATTTCCTACAATGATGGTACAAGCTCAACAAGAATAGGGTGAAGGTTCAGCAAATCCAACTGATTCCCATCACACACCCACTATTATTCAAACATCAACATCTCAACTCAAAGAACAAAGATCAGAAGGACAAAGGGAATTAAGGACAATGAGTTACTCGGGTTAGTGGTCTACAACCAATGTTGCAGATGAGGCTGTCAATAAGGAGAGGGATAACAGTTTGGAAAGGGCTGCCACTACTGCTACTAGCTTAGATGTAGAGCAGGATAGGGGTAACATCAATAAGACCCAATCCAAGGCAACACTTAATGAACCAAGTTCCTTAGGAACTAGTTCAGGTAGTGGTCCCAGGCGCCAAGAAACCATGGGGGACACAATTGCTCGAACTAGGTTTGAGAATGTGTCTAAAACATCCAATGATTCACTGCTCGCAGAAGTTAACACACCTCGAAGTGATGAGGATAGACTGAAACTTAGTGAATTGATGGAATTTTGTACCAAATTGCAACAAAGAGTCCTTGACCTGGAGAATACAAAGACTGCTCAAGCTCAGGAGATTACAAGTTTGAAACTGAGAGTCAAGAAGTTAGAGAAGAAAGGAGGGTCAAGAACTCCCAAGCTTAAAATATTATACAAGGTTGGTAGATCTGCAAGAGTGATTTCCTCTAATGAAGCTAGTTTGGGTGATCAGAAGGATGCATCCAAACAAGGGAGAAAAATTGATGACATTGATAAAGATGCAGAGTTTATATTGGTTGATGAAATTTAAGGGAGGTATGGTGATGAAGATATGTTTGGGGTAAATGATCTTGAAGGTGATGAGGTGATTGTTGAAACTGAAGTTGCTTCTAAAGATGTGAACTTAAGTGTTGATGAAGTTACTTTAGCTCAAGCACTTGCAGCTTTGAAAAGTGCAAAACCCAAGGCTGACAAGGTTATGTTACAAGAACTAGAGCAGGGTACAATTACAATAACAACTACTGCTACAACAATTACAGCTGCTAGCACAAGACCCAAGGCTAAAGGGCTTGTTATTCATAAAGAGGACCAAGCAACTACACCAAAAGTTTCTTCTCAACAACCATCATAGGACAAGGCACGGGACAAAGCAAAGGGATTATGGTAGAAGAACCTATGAAAATAAAGAAGAAAAATCAAATCAGTCTTGATGAAGAGCTTGCTTTCAAGCTACAAGCTAAAAAAGAAGAAAGGCTTGCCAGAGAAAAAGCTCAACAAACTTAAGAAGCCAACATTGTTTCATGGGATAATGTGCAAGCAATGATAGATGCTGATTATCAAACGGGCTCTAATAAATACAAGCAGAAGAACAAGAGAATTTAAGTATTGAGAGAAGTCCAAGTTGTTTGTACAACTCTTAGAAGAAAGAAGAAACACTTTATGTAAATAATGAGAGCTAAAGAAAGAGGAAAACAAACCACCAACTAAAGCTCAAAAGAGAAATACAATGTCTACTTATCTGAAAAACATAGCTGGATACAAGCATAATCAATTAAAGAATAAAAGTTTTGATGATATTCAGAAGTTATTTGACAAAGCTATTAAGAGGGTAAACACACTTGTAGATATGGATACAGAATTGGTGGAAGGCAGTAAAGTAAGAGCAGAAGGTAGTGAAATAAGAGCTGAAGCAGAGATAGCACAAGAGAGCAGTTCAAAAAGAGCAGGCACTGAGCTGGAAAAAGAATGTATTAAGAAGCAAAAAGTGGATGAGGATAAAGGAACAACAGAGCTTCAAAGACTAATAGAAGTTGTTCCTGATAAGAAGATGAGCAATTGATGCTCTTCTTTGGCAACTAAGCCTCCAAGCATTGTTGACTGGAAAGATTTCATAAGAGGGGAAGAAAAAAAGCTTTACCAGTAATCAGGGTGATGGAAGTTTAAAGATGTACTAGTGTTCTGTTTCATATGCTTAAAAGTTTTGACAGAGAAGACTTAGAACTTTGTACAAGTTGGTAAAATCTAAGTATGGATCAACAAGACCAGTGGATGACTTGGATTTAGTTTTATATGGAGATCTAAAGACAATGTTTGATCCACATGTTGAAGTCAAGTATGGAAAATCCCCTAATCAGACTGTAGAGAATGTTTGGAAGCGATATGATTCATGTGGTGTACATTCATGAGGTAAGCAAAATGTGACATTCATATGGTTGGTAGAAAAGAGATATACTCTTACAGCAACCTACAGAATCACCTTACACCTGCTACAATTACAGATATGCTGAATAAGAAGCTTTAGGCTGATCATTTCAGTGAAATGGCATATTAGCTTTTTAAACTTCTTACAAAACAACTTAAGAATCAATGAAGTGTTTGGAAGCATCCTCCTGATGATTAATGAAGCTTTCAATGAATAAACTTGATATTTTGAAGAAGAATATCAAGTTTAGGGGAGGATTGTTGGGATTAAAAGCCTTCTTGAAGTTACTGCTGCTAAGGTTTGTGTTACTACTACTAAGCAAAAGTTAGTGTTGTTCATTAACTTTAATGAAAAATATGCTAAGTAGTTAGTGCTGCTAGTATAAAGTTAGTACTGCTAGCTCACAGTTACTACTGCTAGTATAAAGTTAGTACTGCTAGTTCACAGTTACTACTGTTAGTATATATTAGTCCTGCTAGTGTAAAGTTAGTACTGCTGGTGAAGATTGAAGAAAATATTCTAAGTAGTTACTACTGCTTGTACACAGTTAATGCTGCTGGTGTATAAGTTACTACTACTGGTGCTAAGTTATTGCTGCTAGTACAAAAGTTACAACTGCTCAAAGATTAAAACTACTGAAAGAGTTTCTACTGTCAGAAGAGAATGGATAAAGACAGAAGAAAAGATAAAGATTGATTGGAAATCAAGATTACTTACGTGATAAGTATTAGTTATTTATAGAATAGATCATAGAGAATATTCTAAGTTTTAGGAATATATTATAAATCGACTTGGTCTCCTTGGTGTATAAAAGGAGGTCATAGGGCATAGAGTTTTGAATCTGTATCAAATCCAAATGAGTCATTCATAGTGTTATCATAGCTTCAAGGTTTTGTAACCATAATACTAGGAGAGTATTCATATTATTTGTAATAATAATATTGGAGCTTTTATTGTTTGTTGAATTGTATGTTCATAGAATTGTGTTTATAGAGTTACTATTTCATTAAGAATTCTTCTTATTGATTAAAGATTAGATTCCGCATAATTCTACTATGGTTGTGTTAGATTTATCTAATATAACTAAATCTTAAACAAGCTTAAGTAATTCGATTTATTAAAGTAGGATCCAACAAGAGGTATTCTACTCCTGGGAAAACAAGTGGTATCAGAGCTTGTTGAGAAGCTTGAGATAGAAAGAACTATTTGAATACAAAGATCATCTTTGCTAGAAGATATGGATTCGGAATCTGCACATATAGTGGCTGCATCCAAGGTTCCAATGCTCAAACCTATTAAGTTTGAGTTATGGAGGATGAGAATAGAACAGTACATCTAGATGATTGACTATGCTCTATGGGAGGTCATAGATAATGGAAACACTGCACCAAAAACAACAGTTATAGAAGGTGTTGAGAAAGTAATACCTCCTACAACTACTGAAGAAAAGGCTCAAAAGAGGTTAGAAGTGAAGGCCAGAAGCACCTTGATGATGGGAATACCTAATGAACATCAGTTAAAGTTCAACTCCATCAAGGATGCTAAGTTGCTGCTGGAAGCTATTGAAAAGAGGTTTGGTAGGAATGTTGCTACAAAGAAAACTTAAAGAAATATCTTGAAACAGTAGTATGAAAACTTCACTGCTCCTAGATCAGAAACCCTTGATCAAACTTTTGATAGGCTCAGATCGCTGTAAGTTAAGTTGGAGATTTTGGGTGAAACACTTTCACAAGAAGATGTGAACCAGAAGCTGTTGAGAAGTTTGTCACCAGAATGGAACACACATGCTGTTGTGTGGAGGAACAAGCCTGAATTAGAGACAATGAGCATGGATGATCTCTACAACAATCTCAAAGTGTATGAACCAGAAGTCAAAGGGACATCAAGCTCAAGTACAAGCACACAAAACATGGCTTTTGTGTCCTCTAACAACTCTGGCAGCACTAATGAAGCAGTTAATACTGCTCATGGAGTTTCTGCTGCCAGCACTCAAGCTAATGCTGCTAATCCAATAAATGTTGATAACTTGAGTGATGCTGTGATCTGTGCATTCTTTGCTAGTCAACCAAGTAGTCCTCAACTTGCAAATGAGGACTTACAACAACTCCATCTAGATGACTTGGAAGAGATGGATTTGAGATGGTAGATGGCCATATTGACTATGAGGACAAGAAGGTTCTTGAAGAACACTAGAAGGAAGGTGACTATTAATGGTAATGAGACCATTAGGTTTGATAAGTCTAAGGTGGAGTGCTACAACTGCCACAAGAGGGGACATTTTGCCAGAGAGTGCAGAGTTCCAAGAAACCAAGACAACATGAACAGGGAAAGCTCAAGAAGAAGTGTGCCAGTAGAGACAACTACTTCCAATGCTTTGATCTCATGTGATGGTCTTGGTGGTTATGACTGAAGTGATCATGCAAAGAAAGGACCAATAAATTATGCACTCATGGCCTACTCATCTTCAAGTTCTGATTCTAAGGTATCTAATGATTCTACTTGCTCAAAATCTTGTCTTGAAACTGTTGAAGTACTTAAATCTCAATATGAACAACTATTGAAAAGATTTGAGAAATCTAAGTTAATGGTTGTAGCTTATAAGACAGGTTTACAGTCTATAGAAGAAGAAAGACTTAAATTTTATAAAAAGAATGAGTCTATTTATGTAGAAAATATTACCAACTTAAAATGGGATATTCAAGTAGAAGAGATAACTGTTGGGGGAGATTAGGAAGAAGCTAGAAATAGTTCAAAAGGAAAAAGATGGCATTCAGTTTAATGTAGACAAATTTGAAAATGCATCTAAAAGCTTAAACAAGATTAATAGTGAGTCAGATTGTAGACAATTGCAAGAAAGGTTTAGGCTATAATGCAGTTCCACCTCCCTTAACAAGAAATTTTATGCCTCCAAAACTGACTTGTCATTTACTGGTTTAGAAGAGTTTACAAATGAGCCTGTAGTTATTAAGCCTGTAGTTGAGAACAGTGAAGCAAGGGCTAATGAACCAAAGCCTAAAGCAGTTAGGAAGATTAATGGTGCTCCAATTATTGAGGATTGGGTGTCAGATAGTGAGGAAGAAAATGTGTCTCAAACTAAGATTGAAAAGAAACTAGCTAAGGCTAGTTTTGTTAAGATAGACTTTGTCAAAGCTAAACAAACAAACAAAACTGATAGGAAAACTGCTAAACAAGTTGAACTCACATTCCTAAAGGTAATCAAAGAAACTGGAATAATATGATGTCTTAGAGACTAGGAAGTAATTTTTAGATGTTTAACAAAGCTTGTTATGTGTGTGGAAGTTTTGATCACTTGCAGGTTGATTGTAATTATCAAAGGGTGGTAAAACCTATTTGGAACAATTCTAAAAGGGTGAATCATTAGAATTTTGCCAAAAAGACTCACCCCTGCCCTAAAAAGAACATGGTTCCAAAGGCAGTACTAATGAAGTCTGGCTTAGTATCAATTAATACTGCTAGACAAGTTAATGTTGCTCACTCAAAAACAACAGTGAATGCTGCTAGACCAATGTCATATCTTTCTAAAATAGCACATTCAACTATTAAAAGGCCCATTCACAAGAATACAACATTTAAAAACAGAAATTTTAATCAGAGGATTAATACTGTTAAGGATAAAAATGTTAATGGCCAAAAGCAGTAGTTAATGCTGCTAGGCCAAAAATAGTAGTTAATGCTGTTAAGGGAAATAATGTTAATGCTGTTAAGGCCTCAGCTTGTTGGGTTTGGAAACTAAAGACTAAAGTTTTAAACCACATTTCTAAATACAACAGTGCATTAATCACCCTAAAGAATTTTGATTATGTTGATGCACAAGGCAGATTCAAGTTAGTAATGGCTTGGGTCCCTAAAAGAAACTGATTTTCTTATCTAATGTGCAAGGCAATCCACAAGTGGATTTACAAAAAAAAAAGAGAATTTTAGTGAGTAAAAGAATTAAGTGAATTGGTGAGAATAAAAATAGAAAGAGAGTTGTGTGAATTAAAAACAGACAGAGTGATTTGGTGAGTAAAAGAATTGAGAGAAGTGGTGAGTTGAAAAATAGAAAGAGAGTTGTGTGAATTAAAAACAGACAGAGTGATTTGGTGAGTAAAAGAATTGAGAGAAGTGGTGAGTTGAAAAATAGAAAGAGAGTTGAATATACAGAGTGTTTGGAATGGAATTGAAAGTTAATGATGTTAGGCATAACTTACTACTACTGTTGAAAGTTAATGATGTTAGGCATAAACTAACAACTGCTGGTGAAAGTTAATGCTGCTAGGCATAAACTTACAACTGCTATTTAACGTTAATGTTGTTGAGGATATTTTCATAAATACTTCGATTAAGGGTTTCATTCACTCATTTAATCAATTTCAATCTTTAAAATACTCTCTAATCACAAACCCTAACTCAATTTTATCATCAATTATCAAAACCCTACACAAATGACGACCCTAAAGTTTGCTAATACTCATAACATGGTCGCGTTTTTGGCTAAACCCGCAGAAAGTGAAGGGTTTGAGCAGATTGTGGATTTTCTTAATGTACACACCATAAAGTATGCTTTAACCGTTAATCCTACAATATGTATTTCGTGCATTGAACAATTCTGGGCCACTGTCAAGGCAAAAACTATTAATAGGGAAGTACAGTTACAAGCCCTAGTAGATGGAAAGAAGATTATCATCACTGAGTCGATTGTGAGAAGAGATCTTCAACTAGAAGATGCTTAAGGTGTTGATTGTCTACCTAATGCTACTATTTTTAAACAGCATA
>BQNB010181100.1:1900-12620 GCA_026074375.1 Tanacetum coccineum
TTAAGAATGAGATAAGGTAGTTCAAGTGAGGTCTTAAGGTTCTGCTGAATGGTAAGACACGATAATGTTTCTAGGTCTTTTTAACGGATTCCGGTGATTATCAGTTTCGAGTTCATACTCATGTCATATCAGTAATGTTCCCAAATCTTGAGGGTAAGCATTATTTCTCTAAATTCTAGGTCGTGTGTCGTGTAGTTCTCCTCATGAACTTTCAGTTAGTGGTAGCTAGTTCTTAGGTCGATTTTCGAGTAACGCTACATCCTCGCAGTTGATCGAAAAGATCGTCTATACTAGAAAACGGATAACGGTTAGCTTGTTAAATTCTCGGCTTGTCGGTGTACATCCCGAAGGATCCATCAGAGGTTTTGTCAATACGAGGATCTCATAATTCACGTGATTCTATCTTACTAAAAGGTAAGTATATTGAAGAAAATCTTCTAGTTCTAATGGTTATAATCCACTTAGAGTGATATGCTCATTACATTCTAGAACATTTCAATTCGTAATTTCCATAACTACAGGAAGCATGATTTAGTCTCTCGGCTAAGGGTATGGTGTTGCTATATACCCAGGTTGAAGAAAATCTGCTTAGTTATGATGCTTACGAATGCAAATACACGTGACCGACACGACTCATGAATACGCACGCCAAATATTAATAAAATACAAGTGCAATATAATCTCGTTAACAATGTAGGGAAAAGAAAGAAAATAGAAATGGAAAGTAAGGGTAATTTTGACAAGAGTTTATAGTAACTACTCCCAGCATAGCATGGTCCTTCCTGAATTATACATAGGTGATCAAGTTATGCATAATTTAGGATCTAACGATAAAATGCTCATTTCGTCAAACAAATGTTATGTTAAAGAATACTCTTATATGGTATAAACGATATAGTTTATAAGGTAGCAAAACAGTTCGTGGTAATGAAAACAAAGTGACACAAATTTTTATTTATTTATTTATTTTTTTATTTTGTAAGATAACAGGAAATGTTTTATGAGGTGATAACAAAATAGTTTACAAGAAAGTTACGTGACGGTTTATAATGTAATGGTAACAAATGGTTTACGAGTTGACAACCCAATAATTTATAAAGTGGCAACGTAATGGTTTATAAAAGACACGAAGTAGTTCATAAGATGTTGACAACATATTTCATAAATTGACAGCGAAATAATTTATAAATGACAACGAAATAATTCCTGAGGTGACACGGAAATAGTTTGTAAGATACCTGCAAAATAATTTATAATAGGGTAGCAAAAGGGTTTATAATTAACCGTAAATTAGGTTATAAAATGAAAACGAGTTGGTTCATTAACTTATACTCAAATAAGTTATGAGGTAATAGTAAGATAATTATAAAATGTTGACAAAACGGTTCATGGAATGATATCAAAATAGTTTATAAGGTGTTGAAATAAACAAGAAGCTATCAGCAAACGGTTTGTAAACTGGTGTAAAATAGTTCATAACGCGAAAACTAGGTTAATAAGACGACACTAAAATATTTCATAGGATACCATCCACTTAGTTAATAACAGTAAGACAGTTTACATAAATATAGCGAGATGGGTTGTAAGACGGTAACAGACTCAAGGAGCAGCTTACATATATTTACTAGAGAATTTAAGTGTAACTGACAGAATCATCATGACACAAATTGAACAAAGGATTTAGGGAAATCCATACAATACACGAAATTCACAGGTAAGTACTAGTGCAAAACTCTTAGAGATTTCAGTCTAAGTCTACTTAGGTTTCACTAGATAAGGAAAAATCTCTCCCTAAACATCAACGGTATCTTTGACGGCGTTTGAGTTACAACGAGTTTTAACCTCCTAAATACGGTTCACAGTGTTCAAATTTCTAATTTTCCACTATGGCCTCTAAGTTGAATTTCGAAACGGGTGTCCTATAATTCCTACTCACATGACCAACACTCTTGTAGTTATTGCACTTCACAGTGCATGGTTCAGTGTGGTGCAACCTTCGTTTGTTGTGGAAGGGAAATTTTTGCTACTTATGCGGCCTTGAAATTCGGTTTAGCAATGTAAGCTCTCACGGCCTTTTGTCATTTATTTTGTTGTTGTCATTCCTTAATACCTTGGTTTCCTAGCGTACGACCTAATCCATTTAGTCGCGAGCCATGTGGATTCTTTCCTCATAAACATTATTAGCTTCGATAGCATTAGCAATTTATTGGGTTACAATACACTCGATTCCTCGGTGGAACACATTCCTTGACTTGCGTCGGTATTTACTTCAAAATCGAATGGGGTAAAGGAAATGAAATAAGTCAATAAATGAATAAGTATAGACTAATTTATACAATTTATTTATTTAAATGAAGAGGCGTCCCAATCCTTTCAAATAAAGAGATTATAAATTAGCCTACTAAAATATTATCTCCTGATGCAATACGCGTACTCACAAAATCTTCAAGGTGGTGGATGAAAATACGATGCAGGCACTCTAATGAGCATGGGACGAGTGTTTAAAACTCGTTTTCGGAGACGGGGAGTAAAATAATCAGGCGAGATCGACATAGAGTTCAAAATAGCTGATGAGTATACGGTTAAAGTAAATAAGATAAAGATCTTTATGGACAAGTTTACATAGCAATTACCATACTAAACCTCCAATTACAAGTCCCACCCATACAAGACTTGTGAAACTTAGATACATACATAATTCCATGTAAACATAACCGTGTCGGGTTTCGCGTAATACGATATTGTATAAGGTTATGAATAATAAGTTCAAGACTATTGCATCAGCTCCACAATTCTTAGAACAAATTTTGAGACCATTGTGTCATTCCAAATGCCCTTAGAAAGGTTTAATATTTATATAGGCAACTTCCATATAAGTAAATAGAGGAATAAACGTAAGGCGAACGTAAACCGCAGAGAAGAGATAACCGCAAAGAAAAGATAACCTCAGAGAAAAGATAACCGCAGAGAAAAGATAATCGCAGAGAAAAGATAAGCGTAAGCTCATAGCAAAAACACGTATAAGGCACACATAAAAGCACATAAGGATCACATATTGGTTATAGACCAGACCTAGATATTCTACCTAGATATTCTACCTGGTTCTCTATAACCTTGGCTCTGATACTAATTTGTCACACCCTCAGACGGGGCCTGGACGGAATACGTGTCCGAGGGCGTGACGTCATCATAATCCGAACACAAGGCATAAGAGAACGACCACTAATGGACGTTTTGAAAATCATAACTCGTTGCATTGTTTAAAAAAAATAAGTTTTACAACACTTAAAGGAAATTAAACATTTGCAAAGCGTATGTAAAAATGTAAGCGGAAGCATAATTTTTGGTTTTTCAAAGACCACGAGGTATGATATTTTGATAAGTCTTGAAAGAGTATCATATTGCAACGTAACATCTACATAGCACACCAAGAAGTCCTAGCTAGAGCACCGAGAAAAACATGCTAAAAAGGTCCACAAAAGTTGAGTGAATTCATAGGTTTATAATTAAACATTTACGAGGATCAAAAACGGGCTTAGTGAAAACAGCTTCATGTCAAAGTTATTAAGAAAAGTGGTTTTAGTAATTGGAAATGTCAATCCAGAGTAAGTGTGGACCACAAGAAATCAAAGCATATTGTGACTATCTTAACATTTTAACGATTCACATTCAAGCACATTGACCGTTAAAACGAATACAACTTCACATGCAAATATTTATTGTGCGCTAAAGCGTCAGACACTGAAGCAAATAACCAACATGGCCTGTTACATCGACCGCATAGTAAATCCCTGCCCTTATAACCGGTGTCCCAAAAAAAAAACCCAAAAAAAAGGGGACCACCATAACGCACAATCCGCCATGACATATATTCGTTTTGTTCTTCTTCGTTAATGGAACAAAGCCGGATAGGGATAATTAGTCCCAAATAGATCTATTCATTCGACTCGCGCTAAGCCCAATCAACCGGTTCTCCGGTCAAGAATTAACAAGTTCATGATAATTCGGGCATTAGTGGGTTTTTAAGCAAAACGTTAGGCAACACATAAACAGGAGACGAAAACAAGAAAACACTTGTGATCCCAATGAAAATTAATCAATGTTATCGTAAAAGCTTAAGCACTAAAATCCATAAGTAAAAACAGAGCGTACATCAATCAGTTAACGAGTTTTGTAATCAACGTATAAATGAGTTGGAAATTCAGTAACGTAAACGAGTTTGTAAACGAGCATGTTTCTCACCCCAAAAGTAGTAAAGTATATGTAAAACAAGTAAAACGTGGGGCTATAAACTCACCTTGATGTTGCAGAGCAACTAGCAGAAATGCAAATAACAAGCACAACACAAACGGAGAACGGAACGGCTTGACCAAGATGTTGCAGTTTAACTTTACGGTCATATCCCACTAGCTTAGGATGATGAATTTGGGTTTCCGATGGAAGAGTACGTCAACGCGACACGTTGATAAGGGATTTTGGATTACAAGTTGGACGAGTTTGGTGGTTGGTTAAATAAAATAAACCGGAAAGAAAACGCAAGGTATGTAATATATTCCGCATATATTACATATAAAAGAAATAATTATATAATTCATATGGTGAATTATATAATAAAGACAAACAACCAAAAGAATATAATACTTTACAAGTATTATAAAAGAAATGTGATTAAAATAACGGTAATAATATAATTCGACACTTTTTCAAAAGTCACCAATTAAATTAATAAAAAGTTCTTGCGTAAAAGTAAATACACGTTTTAAAGTTACGAGTTAGGTAAATGATGTTTTAAAGACTTTACAAAAGTTATAGTTGGGAATTATAAAATAATATTTTATAATTTAGTATTTCGTTAAGCTTCTTTAACTCAACTAGTTATCTGTTTATAAAAGTATAGTTTTGTTTATTTACCGATTTTATTGTAAATCATAATTGTAATAATCTTAAAAACTATATGACCCTTGTCATTTTAACGGGTTCTAAAATAATAAAACTTTAATGAAAAATTTACTAAGTATACGAAGATTATTAGAAATTTCGGCATTACCTTGCATGGCCAGATTATACGACGATTCCCATTCTACAGAAACTCAAACGTTATTCCTATTTTCAATCAATCCGTGTTGCAAAATATCCGCGTATTTCAATTTATATCTATACTAGATAAAGCAATTTAACAAAAATGAGCTAAACCAAACACAACCCACCCTATAGTGTCGATTAAAACACAAAACCAAACTCCCTATATTGGAGCACCTTTAAACCCATATCCCAAACACCCCTTAAAGGCAGTTTATAAAACCCATATTCCAAAACCCTTAGTGCTATATTTACGCAAATCCAAACGCCCCTTTAGGGCCGTAAAACGCAGCCAACATACACACCATACTCGGCTGTTTTTACGCCAAAACAAACACCCTTATTTGGGTTATACAAACCGAACGAAACAAACACCCCCGAAATTCAATCAAGCAACAAGAAAAGAAAAGAGAAAAAAATTAATAAATAAAACCACACAAATTTATTATAAGTTTTACAAAAATGAAATGAAACAACCAAACTTAAAAAGAGAGGTGAAGTTGTGGGTTTGGGAGATGGAGCTGGGGGCCGCGAAGGGGGTGGGTGGCGGTTAACGGCTGCTGTTTGCGGCCGGTTATGGTGGTGGGGGCGTGTTGACGGTTGAATTGGCAGACAGTAGTTATGGCAAAGCGAGGGCTAGGATAGCCCTTGTAAGATGTGGCGCGCGCGGAGTGGTGATGAGGTGATGACGATGAAGGTAGCGTGGGATGGTGGCAGTGACGTGGTTTTTATGTTGTGGGCGCGGAGGTGATGACGAGGAAATCTGTGAGTGTGCATGTGCTGTTGATGGAGTGCTATGGATGAGTGTGTTGTCTATGGGATAGAGGTGGTTTCGTGGAAGATGAATAGGTGGTGGGTATGCGTGATGGCGAAGGTGGAGGCGATGGTGGCGTTGGCGGTTGGTTGCGTGGAGTATCGGGTAGATCGGTGGAGGATCTATCTTTTTATATATTTTGGGTTCGCCGGAGTTTGGCCGGAAAAGTGGCCGAGGGCGTTGTGGCGGCGGCGCCGGAAACAGACACGCCGAGAAAAAGATGAGGGATTGAGGAGGAAGATGATGTTTGGTGTGTGTGTTATATTTTGTAAATAATGTAAATAAAATTATAAATTTTATTTAATATATAAAACTTTTAAAATGAATAAGAAATTGTAAAATAGTTGAGGGTAAAAGTGTAACTTTTTAGTTATACTTTTGATAAAAAGCGGTTCGAGACTCTTTTGGGGCGAACTAACTAATATTCGAACGCGAGAAACTAGCGCCGTTGTTTTATCAAATAATTTTTCCCAACAAAAACAGTATTTTACTTGATAATATTTCAAAAATCAAATTTTATAAGCACTTATAAAAATGTTCGTTATTTAATTAGTGAACCCCCGGTAACGTCCGTCCGAAACAAAATAAAAAAAATAGAAATAAAAATAAATTTCTAACCCATATATTCGCGTTATCAACAAACATTTTCGAATAAAATGATGACTAAATTTATCAAATATTTTTATTTAATAAAACTAGGTTAAATACAATATATTTAATTATTTTCTCGTTTCTAAATCTTGCGAGGGCATTTCAGTCACTTTCTGACTGTTTTCGGGTCTCGGTCAAAACTAAAAAGTTGTCAGGAATGTCGTTTTACATCAAATTGCTTTAGAGTCTGAATCGTGAAAACGTAATTTAGCGGGTTGTTTTTGATAAATCAATTTAGGAATAACATATATCTTCTCGTTTTCAAGTCAAATAAGTTTAAAAATAAAATTTTGAAATTAAGCGATAATAATAGTAAGTATGATTTATTATTTAAATACGTTTTAAAAATTTACCGGCTACGCGGTAATCGTTTTTATGTGATCGTAAAAGGTCAAAAAGTCAAAAGTCAAGTCGGACCCAAAAAGTCAAAGGGTAAAACAGTCATTTAAAATATCGAAAATTGCGAGTTGTGACATTATTTAGCTTAAAAAGCCTTACCAGTTTAGCATTTTTAGCCCTTAGAGTAAAAAAGCAATTCTGCCATCTTTTTGTGCTTATTTTCCTACTTAATTTTTAGTTCTAAATTTTTTTGTCTTTTTAAAAGTTGCTTAATTTTTATAAGTTTTAGTATTTAATCATTCTAGCTTTTGTATTTAGGTTTTCCTTAATCGTTTTTTGCAATTTAATTAGAAAAACCAAATCCCCCACTTTTCCATTCAAGCATCGATGTCAAACCAACTTCCGACTTTCCAATTCACTCCTCGTTGGGGATAAACGACCCTGGAATATCATACTCCTCGGATTTTATTGATTGTCTTTCTTTTAAACTTTCCAAGGGCAACTTGAATTGTTTTTGGGTTATATAAGTAGTAGTATATTTATATTATATTAATTATTTATTCACCTATAAGAAAGGAAGCTGTCATGCATCGGGTTCATCAATTAAGCTAATCTCAACATCTAGTGGTTCTGGAGGAGGACGAGGAAATGACGGATCAAGATCAAAGTGGAATGATTCAAACTCAGGAAATTCCAAAAGAGGATCATTTGAATTATCAGAAATAACAACGCTAGTCAAAAACACCTCCCTGATTAGGTTTAATCTCAAAAAGAAACGAATCATACTCGGGAAGAGAGTTATTAGCATGAGTAGTTGGGTACTTCTTTCTACTTCTCTTGTCTCTTCCGTATAGATCGCTGAAAGTCTCGAATCAAGTAAAGGAGTTATCTGAATGATAAAGAGAAGTATCAGGAACTCCTCATCAAAGAACGAATCACTATCCACGACGGGAATAGGAAATAAAGAAGGAGACTTGAACACAAAATCAGGAGTAGGGTTGTTTTTCAAAGATTTGATATTAGTAATAAGACGATGGACGTTTAATAATTTCTCACGAAGAATAACGTATTGGATTTGAAAAATATCTTCTAAGTTAAACTCTTTCTCTTCTTCATCTTCATTCTCCTCCTCTAAATTATCGTACTCCAAATTAAGAGGTGATGCTTCAACGTACTCAATGTTCTCATAAAAATCATCATCACTTAAAAAATCATGATCATAACAATCAACTTCTTCTTCATCAAATTCATCTTCATCCATTTTCGGTGGAATAGAAGTGAATTCACCGGTGAACTCTTCAGAAAGAAAATCGATCTTAGGAGACGTGATCAGAATATCTTGACTAAGCAAAGATTCAACATTAGAATTATCACAAATATCGTCGGAGACATCCTTGGATCCACTTGGGATTGGGACGAGGTCCTCAACACTAGACTTATCCTTTTCAAGAATAGTGCTAAGTTCCTTTTCCCCTATGATTAGAGGGTCTTCGGGCTCTTCGGATGGTTCATCGGGTGTGATTGCTTTAGGCCTTCTCCATATAACAGTATACTCATCATCGTCATCATTGAAGTAGAAAAGCGGACGATTCCAGCTTGGACAATTAATATATTCTGAAAACTCTTCACTGATATTTCACACATCTTCAAGGAGTTTACTCATCAATTCTTGAATATCCTCTTGTTGATATTGCTTGTCCATCAAAGCATCTTTAATTTCGCCAAAACTTTCCCAAGCTATCAATATAACCTTTGGTGTTACTCCAAAAGGTATACGACTAAACTTCCTTCAAAAAATTGTCTCTAGTTTCTTCATTGTCAATCATAGAAGAATTCCAATATGGAATAAAACTTTGTCTTGTTGGCTTCCTTTAAGACTTTGCAAATCATCCATAAGTTTAAGAAGCAATTGTTGCATAACTCCAGGTTGATTCTGCTTTTCTTCCATAGTCTGCTTAATCTTAAGAAATCTTTCCTCAGCTAGCATTAGAGCCATGCACTTTTCATTAGGAGGTATATGATCATATTCCTTTAAAAAGGCTTGTATAGCTTCCATTAAGTCTTTTTGAGCTTGCATAATTTCTCTACTTGTCTCTTGAGGAGGATAATTGACGGGAAACTGCAAGGGTTGATATTGGTCAAAACCAAAAGAATTAGGATCATAGCAAGAATTTTGCTCATAATAATCTTCATTCATTTGTTGACATTGAAAAGTTTCATGAGGGCCCCCGCAATTTTCACAACAAAGATATTGTTGAGAAGAACTTTAAGAATTTTATAGAAAATAATTATCATTAAAGTTTTGATTGTAACACGACTCCTGTTCATAGACAAGCGGGAACTGTGGTGAACAATCATGAGCATTATTTCCACATAACTCACACAAGTAAGTCTCAAACTGGAGTTGTGGAGGGTGGGTGAGAACACTTGGAGAATCATTGAAAGAATTAGGTCTGGAATCATAAGTGAATGAATTCTCGTCTTCATAATTGCATGTCGGATGAACACTTGGCAAAGTCTGTTGGAGCTCATTAATGGTTTGATTGCATTGTTCTAGAGGTTTAGATTGTAGATTGGTTCCAGATTAGTGACAAATAATCGGAATTTCGGGGACAATTGTAACCATAGTGAGCACCTTTCCCACAAGACTTACAAGTACATCGTTGACAAAAGATATCGTCTAACGAATCACCACACTCGAAACAACAATTGTGGTTGCTTTGTAGAGGACTTTGCGAAGAATTTACACCGGGACTAGATATAAGAGCGAATGGTTCTTGAGGTGTAGTCTAACAAGATCGTGTTGTATTGGATGATCGGAATTTGTTTAAATTTCGTTTTTCATCATGAATTGGTATACCAACCATCATTTCAAACACCTAAGCACAAAAGCACCAAGATCGACAAATAAACCATCACCGGGTTTTTCCACAAGTTGTAGCAATTCTGAGGAGGTTTAGGAACTAATGATATCTTGTCTTCAAGACCTCCTTTTGAACAACAAAAGTCTGCAGTGTACAAAGCTCCACAAGTCATGCATTCTTTAATCGAGAAGAGGGGGTTCAAACGATGATCGAGTGATGCCATAAGAATTAAACAATTTAGAGGGTTAATGAAAAGAATTAAATGGATAAGAAGAAAAAGAAGATTATTTTTGGTTTTTGATCTTATTTTAACGGACAATGAGATAGACAACTTGAACCAAATAATCAAACTTACTTCACGGTAGCTCTTAAAATTTTTACTTTTTAAGGTGAGCCGTTCCTCGTAAATGACACAAATGGCAAGTTTTTGAATCTTTGATTCGAGTTGGGAACTTATTATGGATAATACCTCAATTGAAGGTATTATTTATTGGTGTTCTTTTACCAACTTGGTAACTTTTTAAATTTAAAGAGCAAATATTTTTGTATTTTTGTTTTTAATCTTCTACTTATACTAAAAAGAAAAAAAATATTTTTTACTTTATTTTTATATTTTTGATTTTCTTAAAAGTGTAACTTTCGAAAACGAAAGGTTCTCCAAAACACGATCAACAAATTTCAAACGAGAGAATCTTAATCATAAATCCCCGGCAACGGCGCCAAAAATTGATTCGTCAGAATCTATATACGTAAATTATATAATATATGATGGAAAATTATCAATTTACCCTTGAGGACAAAGGTAAAAAGGAAACTCTTCACAAATATATATAATATAATACGTATATTTACCGGGAAGTATGATTCCTCGGGTCGTTTCCCCAACGATTTATAAAATTGAATCCACGTTCTTGTTCGGACAATGATTTGAATAAACACAAAGATTGATTTGATTATCTACTTTTAAAAATTA
>BQNB010181101.1:0-12620 GCA_026074375.1 Tanacetum coccineum
TTAAGGTAAACTTATATAACATATTTTAGACCTTATTCAAGCTTGTATAACAACGATATTCAACAATCAAAACTTCTAAGAATAAAACAACGACATACTTTTCATATTAAGTCCTGCTTTTCGGATAGTTTGATACACGGATCGTACTCGGTTTTGAAAACCATTTGTTTTGAAAACTAGAGCTACATGGCTCTGATACCAATTGTAGAAAATATAGAGGGGGGGGGTGAATACATTTCCGATTAAAATCTTAAAAGTTTTGCATCAAATACCCGAACAAACGTGACTTAATATGAAACGTACCAAATATAGTCCATGACTATATGAACAATGAAAAACATAAAATAAGCACGTAGTAACAACACAAGCACAACCATGATTATAAAGTAAAGAGATGACGATATGTAAAAGAGAAAGCAAACCGAACACGACGATTTATAGTGGTTCGGTCACAGAGCTCCTCTCCGCCCTACTCCACTCCCCGAGTACCCAACTCGAGAGTTACTTCACTAGATCAACAAACTCCCTTCTTGACGGAGAAACCTTACACAACGTTGCTTACACTTTATCCGGTACTAAGCTAAATACATAGTCCTATCACCGGAAGAACCAACCCATCGTCGCTTATACTTTATCCAGTACAAAGCTAAATACCGGGTTCTTACACAAAGGGTAGAACCAACCCAACACCCCTTTCAACACAACAATACAACCCATATTTCAACCCGCTAGAAATAACCCATGTAACCTCTACATATTACATGATGTTAGATTGATAAATGCAAATGAATGAATGATGATCTAAACGAACTTCCATTGATGGGAAGTCTTCAAAAAGATGAATAACATGAGATCTCTAGTCTAGTAGATCTTCTTATGTATATGCTTGGTGATGGATGGAAATGGCAAAGACTCTTGCTTCGGTGGATGTAGATGGCAAGATCTTGATGCTTGATTCGGTGAATCATTTCGGGTGTATGCTTACAACAAAATGAGAGTTAGATGCATTATGATCATGGGGTTTTATGGATGCATTCTTACAGATCTATATGTGTGAAAATGGTGGAGAAAGTGTGTTAAAAGTGGTGAAAAACGGATTGAAAATGATTCTTTATTACTGTAGCAATGGAACCGGCTTGTAAATCCCATGGAACCGGTGACGCTCCTATGGAATCGGCTACTGTTCATCCGAATCAAGAAAAATCTTTTGTAATCTTTAAGAGATTTTGCAAGATATGGAAAGATATGATGTGACAATACATAAAGGTCAACTATATGTATGATGTCATGCATGATGTAAAATACATTTTTATTTTCTTAAAGTAAAAAAGTAAACTTGTATATTTAAAAGTGTAACTAAACATTTGTAAAATAAAATGTCTAGTTGAGTGCATGTCAAAATAAAATGTATTTTATCAAGTATGAGAATAATGATGCATATTTATAAAATTACTTGTAAGTGCAAAATGTGAAATGAGGTTTGATCATAATGCAACATAACAAACATGTACGAACATGTGTTGTAACATACGAAGACTCGAGATGTCGAGATGTGATGATGTATGTTGAGACAATATATGATAACGAGTAACTTGTACATTTAATGTTATATATTACAAGTTATATATATTTTGTCATTATCAAAACAAAAGAGAATGTGTAGATTAAATATGGTAATATTTGCACTAACAAATGTTCATACTTGTAAGAGGGGTCTTTGTTTGTGCGCATATATGTTCATACTTGTAAGAGAGGTCTTTCATAAGGTGATTAAGAAGCAATCCTAAACACCACCTAAATATGAACCACTAAATTACTTTAACAAAAAAAATATTATCATTGGGACATTTCATCGAACAGTTAATGTTCATTAAAAAAAACAACAACAACATCAAAGAATTGCATTTAATCGAACACCTGGTGTGTGTTCATCAAATAATAATCACGAATCACGAAACTAAATAAACTGATGAAGCAAAAAAAAAAACCTACAAAATGGTTACTTTCGTGCAACATAAAAATATGAAAACTATATGATGAAGAAAAAGACATCTTCCTTTTGGTCAAAATGCAAAGGATTGTCGAAGAGTAAAAATGATGATGAATGCATGCATGCTCCCTATTGACGAATGTTCCCCCTTGTTCGAGGCATCAAGATACGATTAAAAACCTACAAATAAAAATTAGTGCAAAACTAGATTCGTCCATGGACGAGTAAAATATATACAACAAAGTGTATATAAGATGCATGTTATGAAAGCTCAACGGAAGCTCTCCCTTGCTCGAGGGCGTCAAGTATGATCCTACAAAACAAAAGATTAGTGCAATAATAGCTTTTATTCGTAGACAAACATGTCATATACGGCGAGTGTATAGACGACCCAATATGATTCTTGACGAATGCTCCCCTTCCTCGAGGGCATCAAAAATAAACCAAAGAATTGAAAATGAATGATGCAAACTTCATCCTTATGCTATATACCGTAAAGTATATACGCTTGAACCTACAAGAGAAAATTAATAAATGCAAACTTTGTTCGGAGACAAGTATGCCATACTACACCGTGTATATGAGTGAACCTAAAAAGAAATGATATGAAAAGGCAAATTTCGTTCGTAGACACGAATGCTATACACATTAAAGAGTATATACGAATATGAACCTACAAAGAAGAGATTAGTGCAATATGTACTTCGTCTTTCGATGAAGTCATATAAAAAAGTAATAGATGCAATATGAAACTCTAAAACAAAATATTGCAATATGATTTCCAAAGAATCTCTAGAAAAGAAACTAAGCAAGAATATAATGTCAAAAAGTGTAATCCTACTACTTGCATCATCATGGTTGGTTTTGGTGGCGAAGTTGTTATAAGTTGTAAGGATGTGTTTGAGAATGAGACGTATTTCATTACGAAATTCACTTGGCTTTTGGCAAAGGATGCTTATGAGTGTTTTGACATGTGGAAGGTGATTTATCCTTCATGGGATGAATTGGTTGTGAGTTACTAGTAGGTTGTGGTTATGGTGGTGGTAGCGGAAAGATTCATGATGATTCTTCTTGTAAGAAGGACTCGGTGGATGACTCAATATTAATAGAAGTAAAAAGGTCTTCTCTCTAAACCTTACCTTGTTGGTTGATGAGGTAATTGAGGGGATAAAAATGATGACATTGTGAGTAGTGAAATATGAGGAGGAAGGTGGCGATGACAATGCACGCAACTAACAATGTATGCTTATTAGTAAAGTTGTGATGATGAATATGCATGAATATCTAATGAAAAATATGAATCAAAGAATGATAAATGTGTGAATGAGCACAAATTAGCTTGATAAAGATATTGATCCTATAAAATTCAAAATGGGTTAGTTTGAAGTTTAATGCAAAAAGTAATAATATCATTTTGCAACATGATAGTTCAAACATTTATACCAACAAGCACGAAAGAAACTTATTCAAGTATTATTACACGAAAGAGTTAACAAGTAGACATATAGATAGACGAATATGCAATCAAGACACGTTCGCAAATAGACACAAAGATAGGAATACTCTTAAGCTAAGCAAAGAGGAGGACAAATATTGAAACTAGCTTAAAAAGTCATAGTATGCGTTCGAAACATATTGGATAGTTCTATGAGTTTTATACGAACTTAAAGCTAGATAAGATCAAACAACTATTACGCGACATTGATACAAGTAAAAAGAACCCTAATTAAAGATTGGAATTAACAAGTTAAACTACCCCAAACTGCAAAATTCCTACTATATGAACCGCAATCAGCTTTCCATTGCTCAATTAACCGGGCTTTACTGTAGATAGAACCAAAAAGGCTCCTCAGACACGGTTCCTCAAATTCTTAAAAATTCTAAAAGTTGTCCAAATGATTTTCTAAACCTATTTTTCGCTTGCGATAGTGATTAAATGAAGTTTCTTGATAATGCAAAAGGCTCATGGAAAATATTTATCGCTTAGATCCTATAATTTTCTATTATACCAAACGCTCCTAATTCTAGAAGGGAATGAAAGACAAGAAGCATGAATTGCATAAAAACCAACCGAAAGCATAAACGATTTAGATTACAAATGAGCATTCACAAAATTCAACATAAACGATAGGAACATACGAGCATTCATACAAGAACATTTTCAAGAATAGTTCAACCAACACAAGATTATGACACAGAAAGGTATGGCAAAGAAACTAAGGGCACAAAGGTTCACTTAAAGCATTGATTTGTTTAATTTCCTGAAAACAAGTAATTAACCTTGTTATATTGCTCATTGGCTTGTTTGTCAATTTTGGTTATTAATTAAAATAATGTGGCTTCAAAAGGAAAATCCTAGACTTCTACAAGCATATAAAAAAAATACTTTGACATAACATAATAGCAAAAGAGGCAAATAAATCATGTAGCAATCTTATATATGGAACAAGATGCAAATATCATACAAACCATGTTCAAGCATGTGAAAATTAGACCATCATACGAATATATATAAGAAATGCCAACAAGCAACAAGAACTACCAAATATAGACATATTAAAATCATCATGTATCAAAACAATAAATAATGAGATCATACGAGACATCATATAGGAGGCAAAATTACTTCAAAAGCAAACATCATGCAAGTCATGATTAAGTCTTAACATTTAGTATCATGAATACAATCATAAAAGCATCTAAAAATGAGACAAAACCTTTCCTAAGGATTATACATTCTTTTTTAAATAATTAAATAGTTATCAAACACTAAGATGACGACAAATAAAATAATCAGACAAGAACATATAATCGACATATGTATATGCAATCCAAGATGCCATGATAAACCAACAAAAGAAAGATCATGTTTACTACTAGTATGAAAAACATAGCATTAGTGGTGTTTGGGGGATTAGGAGGATTGACAAGATGAAATGACAATGTCACAATGTGTAGATAAATTTAACGAAGTATTTTTGAAATGCTCTATTTTTTCTTTAAAAAATATTTAGAATTTTGGCGAAAACGCCATGATAAAAAAATTGTCTTTTGTTATTATACTAAAAGCTGATAATTGTATTTTACAAATCCACTAAGACCATCTTTACATGAAGCTAGGCTTTAAAGTGACGGGTGGCACAACTCCTAATTTCATATGATTGATTTTATGTAAAATTCCTAAAATGACCCATTTTATACAAAACTTGTTGTTTTAATCTTATATACGGCTAAAATGACCGAAACTTGACTTCCATAATCTATAAATCAACTGAACACCCGTGTAGGTACTAACTTCCTAAACTCGGGCTGTTCGGCAAGTGGTATGTAATTACTACAGTTTGATATTTAGAGTATGTAATTTGAACGGATTTAATATTTACATGGTAATCATACTATCGTTTGGGCTATCATAATTTAGAGGTCATGTAGTGAACGTATGAGGTGCCAGGACACTTTAAATCGTGAATCCACAACTCGTCGATACGACACCCCGGAGAGGCCTCATATGATTATGAAATTCCCTATTAATATAGTACTTGGTATTTATAAGTTATATGTGAAGGAGTAATTAACGAGAACTTCCAGAATTTATTCTTAAAATACATGCTTAAATATCAAAGACACACTTGGTCTAAATGAACCGCAGAATAGTTCTTTATGGGTTTTGCCAAACACTAGTTTTAACCCGTTTTAACCAAATTAATAACTTATTACTTTGACCCGCTTTGAAAAACACTTTTAAAACTACAACAAGACATCATTACACTTCATTTTTACTTGAGTATTTCGGATGAAATATTCAAGTTGCCAATCCCACTTTGATGAGCATAATTTTTATCAAAATATTTTCCTAGCATCCTTAGTCTTATTCTCAAGGTTTTATTAAGAAATTAGATATCATAAGATTTTGATAACATACAATGGAATGATAAATAATGCCTACATGAAGTACACACAACCTAAATAAGATTAGGATGCATATTCCATAGAAAAAGGAAAAGCTAACCAAACAAAAATAAAGTAACTATGTAAACCAAACATTAATGATACATAAAACAATCAAGCATCACATATGAGATGCAAATAATATTAATACTAAATAAGATGGCTACCAGAAACAAGGTAAATCAAATAGCATAGATATCACACATATAATCATATCATGGACTATATGGGTTGACAAATATCATCTACGTAACACATTTATGACAAAGATAAATAACCCAAACACATCCCCTTTAGACACCGAATTAATTTTCCTTTATGAATATAATTTGACAATATAAGCGAAGAACATACATAGACAAGGTTGACATTTATTTCACAAATAAGATAATGCTTCAAATGCAATGAGAGATAGGCATACAATCAATATATACAAGCAATGCAAACTAAAACGACTAATCATATAACATATCATACGAAAAATTCTTTTCTCCTTGTGTTGAATATAACGATGTATACCAAGCTTGATTAGTGACTAAAATACTTTTAATTTCAATAAGGGCAATATTTAAAGGATACCAACCTAAATTGTCCGACTCAAAAGTTTTGAGTTTCTATGTTAATACGAAATTTGAAATTTTAGACACTTTGTAGTATTTTGAAATTTCGACTCACTTAAACCTATACTCAGTACCTCTTGAAGTTGATCAAATTTTTGCAAAGCGTATTGTAGAACCGGCTGGCCGGTTTTGTTCCTTGAATAGAACCGGCTTGTTATCGAACAGAATCGCCGGTTTGAACGAATTTTCTAAAAACGCTTATTTTGACCTGACAAAAAGATTTAACACTTGGTAGGCTTTAAGGTAAACTTATATAACATATTTTAGACCTTATTCAAGCTTGTATAACAACGATATTCAACAATCAAAACTTCTAAGAATAAAACACCGACATACTTTTCATATTAAGTCCTGCTTTTCGGATAGTTTGATACACGGATCGTACTCGGTTTTGAAAACCATTTGTTTTGAAAACTAGAGCTACATGGCTCTGATACCAATTGTGGAAATAAGAGGGTGGGGGGGGTGAATACTTTCCGATTAAAATCTTAAAAGTTGTTGGCATCATATACCCGAGAACAAACTTGTACCTTCATAAATACCATATCAAATTTATCCATGAACAAAATGAACTAATGAAAAACATAAAAATAAGCACTAGTAACAACACCCAAGAAACAAACCATGATTATAAAGTAAAAGAGATGACTATATGTAAAAGAGAAGCAAACCGAACACTGACGATTTATAGTGGTTCGGTCTCAGAGCTCCCTCACCCGCCTCTACTCTCACCCCCGAGTACCTAACTCGAGAGTATAACTTTCACAAGATCAACAAACTCCTCTCGACAAGAACCTTACACAAACGTTGCTTTTACACTTTATCCTCGTACTAAGCTAAATACATAGTCCTATCACCGGTAGAACCAACCCATCGTCGCTTATACTTTATCCAGTACAAAGCTAAATACCGGGTTCTTACACAAAGGGTAGAACCAACCCAACACCCCTTTCAACACATACAATCCAAACCCATAATTCAAACCTCCAAACCACCGCTAGAGAAATAACCCATGTAACCTCTACATATTACATATTTAGGATTGATAAATGCCATATGAATGTGTATGATCAAACGAACTTCCATGAATGGGAAGTCTTCAAAAAGAGTAATAACCATGAGATCTCTAGTCAATAGATCTTCTTATGTATATGCTTGGTGATAGGATGTAAATGGCAAAGACTCTTGCTTCGTGGATATAGAAGATGGTAAGAGCTTGAAGCTTGATTCGGGAATCATTTCAGTGGTATGCTTACCACAAAATGAGAGTAGATGCATTAGAACATGGGTTATTATGGATGCATTCTTACAGAACTATATGTGTGAAAAATGAAGGAGAAAGTGTTAAAAGAGGTGAAAAACGGATGAAATGATTCTTTATTACTGTACAATGGAACCCGCTTGTAAATCCCATGGAACCGTGACGCACCTATGGAATCGCTACTATTCATCCGAAATCAAGAATAAATCTTTTGTAATCTTTAAGAGCATTTTGCAAGATATGGAAAATATTATTGACACTGCATAAAGGACAACTATATGTATGATGTCATAGCATGATTGTAAAATACCTTTTTATTTTTTTTAAAGTAAAAAAGAAAACCTAGTATATTATAAAAGTGTAATCTAAACATTTGGTAAATAAAATGTCTAGTTAGGGCATGTCAAAATAAAAATGTATTTTATCAAGTATGAGAATAATGATGCATATTATAAAATTAACATGTACTTGAACAATGGAAATAGGATTGATCATAATCATAACAAACAAGTACGAACATGTGTTTACTACGAAGACTCGAGATGTCGAGATGTGATGATTATGTTTGAGACAATATATGATAACAGAGTAAACTTGATCCATTTAATTGTTATATAATATAAGTTATTATATTTTACATTATCAAACAAAAAGAATGTGTAGATTAAATATGGTAATATTTGCACAAACAAATGTTCATACTTGTAAGAGGGGTCTTTGTTTGTGCGCATATATGTTCATACTTGTAAGAGAGGTCTTTCATAAGGTGATTAAGAAGCAATCCTAAACACCAGCTAAATATGAACCACTAAATTACTTTAACAAAAAAAAATATTATCATTGGGACATTTCATCGAACAGTTAATGTTCATTAAAAAAAACAACAACAACATCAAAGAATTGCATTTAATCGAACACCTGGTGTGTGTTCATCAAATAATAATCACGAATCACGAAACTAAATAAACTGATGAAGAAAAAAAAAGCAGATGATACGTACCAGCAGAAACTAACTAGTGTTGTGTTTGGTAGGAAGGTGTTTGGACTTTGGACACTCTAGTACTGCTATATCCTCCCTCACTCCAAAAATTATAACTAATTACTATTTTAATTAAAGTTGGTAATCTAGATTAAATTTTTTTATTTATTTTTAATAGTGAATAATTAATTTGGGATATGCTTAAAAAAGTTAGAAAATGATTTTAGGACAAAAAGAGTAATATGTTTGATTTAATTCTTTGAACATGGGATGGGCTCTATTACTACAACTCATCTACTAGTTGGCCCGATTTGTAGCGCAGTCCAATACTTGAACCACGTTCTTTCATAACCATTGCAATCCTCTCAAATCGATATAAACATAACCAGTGATATTCTTTTGTGGATGACACTATTTTCTTTGGCGAATGGTCTAAAGAGAATGCAAGGTCGTTGATGTGCATTTTTAAAGCGGTAACCCGGTGATCCGCTGACTCGATCGGGTCAATTAAAACCCGGTTTTCAAAACATTGATTAAAGTCATGACAACAACTAAGAATGTCTTTCTTTGTGAAGTCTAAGGATAACTTATTTACTTGGCATATGGATGAGTTAAAAAAGCTGAAAGCAACAATACAATTACAAGCAATAACTACAAACACAATGCATTGGGACCCAATGCTTATTTTGGAGAATTTGGTGTTTTTTATATTTAAGAGGTCTTTTTTCTTTTCATAACTACTATCTAAAATTAAAATACACTAACAATAGGTGGGCCGGACAATTGAGGCAAGAAAGGAAAGTAAAAAGTGTTAACCGATGGTTGGCGACATGTGAAATCTTGATAATGACACGACAACTAATATTATATGTCGGTCAAAATGCATCCTGTATAAAGTCGATATTTATTGACATAGTCGAGAAGCTCTGAACATAGTATACACATTTTCATTTGGCGAAAAGTTTAGTTTCATTTTTGCCAACATGATTTCAGAAACTTTTACATATAATTAACAAAGTGGTGCGTGTATCTTACTCTAATTATTTGTATATATAATAATATATAGTCTATATTATATATTTTAGTATATATTATATAATAGATAGTATAGATAAGTATATATATATATATATTATATATCCATGTGAATGTTTATTCATGTTAGATTTGTAAATGTCAACAGTGTCCAACACAATTGTTTTTGAAATGTTACCCTTCATAAAAGTTGATAACTTTGATAAAATGGACATAGTTGATCAAAGCGTAATGGACAAGTGAAATCGGCCCATTTGTAACTTATTATCCAAACTCATCTATCTTGAACATTATTCAAATTCACACTTTGACCAGTTATATTGTAGCCTTGTAGGTGGGCCGAATGAGCACAATGAGAAGTAGGGGTGTTGATCGGATCGGTTATCGGGTTGTTCGGTTAATTTTTATTTGGTTAACTTGAAAATCAAACCGAATCAAACCGAACTAGAGTTCAACCGAACCGAAAAACGAATTTGAATTCGTTCGGTTCTCGGGTTGGCCGAATAGCCCGAATTTCACTATTTAAAAAAAAAAATTAATAGTTACATAAATATTTAGCAAAAAAAATATTTCAAGCATAAAAAATGTTTTTTTTATATTAAGATAAAATTTTAATGCTATTATATATATAAATATATAAAAAATATATATATTTATATGAATTCGGTTTTCGGTTCAGACTGCCAAACCTATATCCAACCCGAGAACCGAATTAGTAGTTTTGTTCGGTTCGGTTTTAGCAAATTCAGTTTAGATACTTAAAGAGAACATGCCTTTGATGAACTAGCTACTAAAACAATTGTATTATGATAAGTTAAGAAATGGTAAACTCCTACACCCAACCAATTGTAAAGTTAGTATTCTTTCACGAGAAATTCTATTTCCTCCTAGTAGTTAATCCTACTTTCACCTACCATCTCTTTACTTCCTCGACTCTCTGACAAAGTAAACTAAAAAAGACCAAAAGTTTTATTCTTTCAGAACATTTTACATAACACACAACAACTCTTAGTAAGTAGAAAAGTCATTTGTCATTTATATTTATTGAGATGGGAAAAAGAGAAGAATATAGATGACATATTAAATGTTACAAGTAACTTGCACACTACTCGTACACATTGAATTTTAAAATTTTAATTTTGGGCGCCATTTTTAACACCACCTACCCCCTTCGAATACATCCTTCATAACAACAAATGGTCTATAAAAGACCGACTTGGGAGTGTTTGGCTAAGCTTATTAATTAGGCTTATGCTTTTGTTATATAAGTGGCTTATGGCTTATATAACATGAGTTCATAAGCTCTTGTTAAGTGTTTGGTTTAGCTTATATAACTAATAAGGTAAAATGACAAAAAAATACATAAAAATAAAATGAGTGAATTTATTAAATGAGGGTATAAAAGTCTTTTTATATAATATTCTTATATAAGTTCATCCCTCCTTATATAAGCTACTTGGGCGTATCAAACCCCCTTATATAAGCTCATAAGCCCAGTCATATAAGCTTAGTCAAACACTTAGCTTCGGGTTATTTAACACATATAAGCTAATAAGCTCATAAGCCCATTATATAAGCTTAGCCAAACACCCCTTTGGTACCTATGTTAATTCTTAAAACATATGACTAACATAAGTCTCAGCTAGGTAGTTTTCAAAACCAAGCATTGCTTTCGACTCCAGACGCCACCACCAGCACCTTAAAGATCTAATGGGGTGTGACAATTGAGTCATGGGCTAATATACAATCAAGAGAAAGAGGTTCGGAGAAGATACAGATTCCGACACCGCAGCCGGTAACTACTTCGCCGGAGTTGGTTAAAACTAAGCTGTTACTCAAAACCTTAACGGAATATGCTAAAGTTATGGAATCAGATCCGGCGAAGTCGTTACAGTCACTCACGCGCCTCCGTGACTCGCTAACATTATCTTCAACTGCCGGATATTGGATTTGTCCCTGGTGGATATTGGATATTGGATTATAATATCCACCATATGAACATAAAACAATGATTCGTATGAACAGGATACTGGATTTTCTTATAGATTTATAAATAGGACAAATCATGATTACTATATGGTATTGAAACAAGGTTATTTTAATTGGGTATTTGAAACAAAAAAAATATTAGATGGGTCATGGTTTTCGGCGAGGATCTGAGGTGGTTGTGATCTTTGTTGTAGTGATGGTGATGTGGTGGTAGGTGATGGGTAATGTGTTTTATATGGTGATGGTGACGATGATAAAAATAAAGATAAAAGATAAAAAGGTATTATTTAAAAGGAAAAAAATTTAAAAAAAAAGAACAGAGCGTATTTTAGTCATTTCAGTTCGACAAAGGACTAAGGGGGTGTTTGGGATTGCGTTTTGCATCAAATTATCTGATTATCTCGTTTTGAAAACGCAGATAATCAGTTTTGAATGTTTGGGGAAAAAACTTCAAAAATCACTTTTTTGCGTTTTTGGCACAAACCGGTTTGCAAGAAGCAGGTACCTACCTACTTTTGGAAAACGCAATTTTCTTCAGCTGCCATTATTACAAAGATACCCCTAACTCTTTATTTTTTTTCCATCAAACAATGAAAGCATGTTCATCCTTTTTTAGTCACAACTGAAAAAAAGTCGCGTGACATCTCTGTGTGGAAAAAAAAAGTGAAATTTGATATGAGATTTTGAGATGCGGCTGTGTAAAAGAAAGATGTGGAACTGTCTTCAATGTAAAAAACTAAAAATGAAGATTAAAACCCTACTAAATAAAACTATCGTTAGACTGCCGATGGAAAAAAA
>BQNB010181102.1:0-12620 GCA_026074375.1 Tanacetum coccineum
CTTATCTTAAATTACTAATAAAAATACATATACGTATTTATACCTACACAATTAACTCGCAAACGCTCAATTTTCAATAATCATGTCCTTGTCATTAAAAAAATGAACGAAATGAACTCAACAAATTTTCCCATCATTCTAATCTCATTATGATCACACTCAATAGATTGGTTTCCAATAACCCACATAAACGCACAAAACCACATAAAATCAGATAAAATCACATAAACCGAACATTGCAACAGACACATAAGTCAACACTAACGGTTTGACTAACATGCTCAAGTCATGGTTGTTACACCAATAGATCCCCAAGACCAAGAGAAAACCACTTTTACATGCCCTTATGGAACTTTCGCTTACCGCCGCATGCCCTTTGGCTTGTGTAATGCTCCCGGTACTTTCCAAAGGTGTATGATGGCCATATTCCATGATATGATCGAAAAGACTATGGAAGTTTTCATGGATGATTTCTTGGTTTTTGGGGATAGTTTTTCTACTTGCCTCTCGAATTTAGACAACATGCTAAAAAGGTGTGAAGACACGAATTTAGTTCTAAATTGGGAGAAGTGCCATTTTATGTGTAAAGAAGGAATTGTGTTAGGTCATAAAATATCAAAGTCCGGGATTGAGGTCGATCGAGCTAAAGTCGATGTTATCGCTAAGCTACCTCATCCGACTACCGTAAAAGGTGTTAGGAGTTTCTTAGGTCATGCCGGTTTTTACCGACGATTTATTCAAGACTTTTCTAAGATTGCTAGACCTATGACTCACCTTCTTGAGAAAGATGCACCGTTTGTGTTTTCTCAAGATTGTATTGATGCTTTTGAGACTCTTAAAAAGAAGCTTACCGAAGCTCCGATCTTAGTTGTCCCCGATTGGAACCTACCTTTCGAACTTATGTGTGATGCTAGTGATTTTGCGATTGGTGCGGTTTTGGGACAACGTAAGACGAAGCATTTTCAGCCTATACATTATGCTAGTAAGACAATGACCGAAGCTCAAATTCATTACACTACGACGGAAAAAGAAATGCTTGCCGTAGTTTATGCTTTTGAAAAGTTTCGGCCATATCTTGTCTTATCCAAAAGTATAGTGTATACGGATCACTCGGCTCTTAAATACCTTCTTAGTAAACAAGATGCTAAGCCGAGATTGCTCCGGTGGGTTCTCCTCCTACAAGAATTTGATATCATCATCCGTGATAAAAAAGGAACGGAGAATCTCGCGGCCGATCATTTATCTAGACTTGAGAATCCTCATAAGGATGTGTTAGAAAATAAAGACATAAATGAAAATTTTCCTTTAGAAACTCTTGGAGTTATATCTAGTGGAAGTACCCCATGGTTTGCCGACATTGCAAATTTCCATGCGGGGAATTTTATCGTGAAAGGGATGTCGTCCCAACAAAAGAAGATATCCTCAAAGCTTGTCATGAGGGACCCACCGGGAGCCATCATGGTGCCAATTTCACTGCTAAGAAAGTATTTGATGTTGGTTTCTTTTGGCCAACCATATATTGAGATGCCCATGCTATGATCAAATCTTGTGATACGTGTCAACATCAAGGCAAAATTTCACAAAGAGATGAAATGCCTCAAAACGCTATTCAAGTTTGTAAAATCTTTGATGTATGGGGTATCGATTTTATGGGTCCATTCCCGTCTTCACGAGGTAATAAGTACATTCTCGTAGCCGTTGACTACTTATCAAAGTGGGTAGAAGCGAAGGCGCTCCCCACTAATGATGCTCGAGTTGTAGTAAAATTCTTGAAATCTTTTTTCGCCCGATTTGGAACTCCTAGAGCTATTATAAGCGATCGTGGGACCCATTTTTGTAATGATAAATTTGATGAAGTAATGTCTAAGTATGGGGTCACTCGTCGTCTTTCTACCGCTTATCATCCACAAATGAGTGGACAAGTAGAGGTTTTAAATTGTGGCTTAAAATGTATTCTTGAGAGGATGGTTAGTGAAAACCGTGCCTCATGGTCTGATAAGTTAGATGACGCTTTATGGGCATTCCGTACCGCTTTCAAGACACCAATTAGTTGTACTCCTTATAAGCTCGTGTACGGAAAGTCTTGTCATCTACCTATTGAGTTAGAGCATAAGGCATATTGGGCCTTGAAACATGCTAATTTTGATCTTAAAACCGCGGGTGATCACCGGAAGCTTCAACTTAATGAACTTAATGAGCTTCGTGATCAAGCATACGAGAATTCTTTGATATATAAAGAGAGGACGAAGAAGCTTCACGACTCTAAGATCAAAAACCGCATTTTCAATGTTGGTGATCGAGTTTTACTCTTCAATTCTCGTCTAAAGATATTCTCGAGAAAGCTTAAAACCCGTTGGTAGGACCTTTCACCATCACCCAATTTTTCCATACGGAACCTTCGAGTTATCTCAACCCGATGGTCCAAACTTTAAGGTGAATGGTCATCGTGTGACGCCTACTTTGGAGGGGACATAACCATCGAAGGTTGTCGGATCTCCATTTACCATCCCAAGGACAACAAATTGCAGGGATCGAGTCACGCTTTGTGACTCGTGTTACCAAAAAACAAAGTGCTTCGTGGAGGCACCCCATGCTTATCCTTTTTCTTGCTTTTTTTATATGTGAAGTGAGGAGGCTCGTACTCTTTGATTCGTGTTTTTGTGCTTGTGATTGCTTTGTAAGATTGACCCAAAATTATTTGGAAACTCTCGTGTTGGTATTTTTGTCCCGTGTCACTCGAGCTTCCTAGCCTTTGCTTGCTATTAGTTTGGGGAAATCCGATATCCTAGATTATTTTCGACTAACATCTATCTTTTAGCATACTTAATAAACGGCTTAAGATAGATTTTGGATATTTCTCATGCTCCGGATTATGCATTCGACTTTTTGCGGTTCTAGTATGGGTATAAGCCATTATGACTAGGAAACATTGAGTGGATAGGACAATGTTTAGTTTTAGTATGGGGTGGTATATCTTCGATATGATCTTACCTACCTTTTGCTCGTTGTTCTCACGTACCCTTGTTTTCCCGCAAAAATTTTAAAATTTTATATATATATAGAAAAATGATGAAAAATAAAATAATTGTTGATAAAATAATAGTGTTTTGACACGAAGAATGTTAGGCTTTCAGTTGGTGGTGAAACAAAAGTAAATTTTGACTTGACCGGTTTTATATCTTAGCTTTCTCCTTAACGTAAATGAATTGAAATTTGCTAATCTTTTATATAAGGAGCTTAAAAAGGCAAGTCTAGCTTGAAAAAGTCAAGATTTTGCAAGTTTCCATAATTGATTTTAAATATGCAAAGATCGATTTATTAGGTAAGCAGTCAATAGTTTTTTCTTAGGAATTTTAAATGTGAAGAACAAGAGATGAAAGAGTTAGATATAAGTTTTGATGCTAAACGTTAGACATAGTTGGATTTCTTAAGGCTCATAAGTGTTATTGTGGCTTTTTTCCTATTAGATTGTTTCACCTTATATATAATTGTTTTAATAAATAGAGTTGTGAGGTTTTTTTTTTGTTAATAATTAGTTCATAGAAGTTTTCTTTTGTTCTTTGTGATTTAGATTATGTATACATAGGAATACTTAATTTGGAATCATTCTATATGTATCACATTTAATAATAAATATTTTGCTTATATCCTTAAAGAGCTCAGGTTATATGTGGTAAGTAAAATTAATAAGTGGACAATTATAGCCTTATTCATTCCTTAAAGAGCCTAAGGGTATATGGAATGGATATTGTTGCTTAATTTTTGTTTTGTTTGTACCTTAAAGAGCCTTAGGGTATATGGTGCAAATGAGATTGTTCCATTTATGTCTTAAAGAGCCTTAGGGTATATGACATTTGAATGGAACCTAAGTAGCTAATAAAAGCAAATTTTGGTCTGCCTCGATATGGAATTCATTCTTGATGACATTTGATCTTTGAAAAGGGCTAGGAGCTATTATTGCGTTTTTAACCGTACTACTTTATTTTTTGGAATTATTAGTATCGAAATAAAAGGTCTTAAAGATCTTGGGGTATAATGATTAAATAAAATCTTGAGATACAAAAATTAGGGAATAAGGGAGGAGAAGTACTACTCAATAGCCTTTTATGAGTAGTATTGGGCATCATAACTTAGATATTTTTTTACAATGATTATTATTTTTGAGCTTAGTATGGAGAAGTCGAAGTCGGGACGATAAATTTATCCATTTGGACACTTTTTTGTGCTTTTTTTTCGTGATCCTAAAAGTTATCAATGAATAATGAAAAGCATAACATTATGTCACACGATGAATAAGTTGTAAGCTGGAAATTATAAAAATCATAAAAATGGAAAAATATTGAAAAATGAGAAAACGGGGTGTTTTAAAACTTGTGATTTCTTAACTCTTTCAACAAAAGACTTTGCTACTTTAAGTGTGAAAACACTTATCCGTTTTTATATCAAAATAACCCTTAAAAGATGAAAAATGAATATATTATGCTTGTATATTGTATATTTTGTCTTTCATGATGTGTAGGTACGGATATTACAAGAATCACATGAAAAGAGCCAAAAACCGAACAAAAACGAACATGAGAACGGAAAGAGTACACAAGAGCCGGGTATTAGTCAACCATGGTCAACCTTTGTCAACTCATGTGAAGACAAAATCTAAAACCCTTGAAATTACCAAAAGGACCTTTAATGTTCAATCATTTCACCAAAAGTCCCAAATCCGATTACACCGTTAGTCCTTAACACTAATGGACTAACGGCTGTTAAGTTGAAAATTAACCAAGCCCAATCCACATGTTAAACTGAAAAGCCTAATACCCTTTTGATATTAACACAGCCAAGTCAAACCCTCATTCCCTGGTCAAAAATAAAACGCGCCCAAATTAAATATAATGTATATCTTCTCTAATCACGCACCAAATCCATAAAAGAAAACTAGAGCGTGATTGTTACTCGACCTACATGGACTCAAAGATTCTAGTGCAAAGCTCCAGCTCAGCAAGTGAAGCATCACTCCTTGATTCTGATTGATTGAACTGACACTTTCTGACAACAAGGAATGACACGCATCCACCAAAGAAACACACCAATTTGGGGATTTTACACTAAACTAGTTACAACAAAAAGGAAACACAAGGTCTTAAAGGTCAGGTGGTGGACTTGCAGTAATCCGTGTGACCATTTTCCACCACAATGGCTCTAAACCCAAACCAGATGTAGGGCATTGATTAGTTAGGACGCAAACCAAAGTACCAAGATGGGTGAAAGATTGCTTTTTGGAATAGGGAGGGGTCTAACTAACCTCCCAAGCTCACTTGATGGCTATAAATACCACCTCACATTCATTAGATGATGTCTAGTTTTTCTTTCCTTTTTAAGTTTGTTTAGTATACTTTAGCTTTTAAAACTTCAGCATGTTAAGCTTATGCTTATTCTACCCTTTCTTTTCCAAACATTTATTTGTATCATTTAATTACATCAATAATAGTTTAGTTTTTACTTTTAACATTTTGTTCATTTTCTATAAGTTGTTATAAACTAATGAAAATTGTTTCATAAGCTCATTTATTCATAAGCTGTTAAGCTCTTAAAAACTTGAATACTCTTTGGAATTGGATGGCTTATATTCAAGTATAGTAATAGTTCCTGAAGGTCAGGAGTTAGGATTAAAGGAAAAGCCACAGTTTGGAAGTGGATCAAGCTTGGAAGTGATCCAATGACTTATTCCCTAGCTGAGATGCTAGAGCTATAAGAATAAGCTCTAATTTGAGCATATGATCTCTGTTTAGCTGAGATCCAAGGTCTTAAACTCTTTTCCTTTTCGTTTACAATGTTTTAGTTTAGAATTTGCTATGTTCTTAATGCTTATGATCTGCTAGTGTAGTTTAGTAATCTAGTTATTAAATCTGTTAGAGAAGTATTAGATTGATCTTGTTATAGTTTTTTAGATCTTAGTTTATGCTTGTTATGGTTTATAATTGATTAGTTTGCAGAATAGCTTTCAAATGTGTTCATTAGCTATATTTTTGTTATCATAATTTTGTGTTAGATTCTAATAAAACTTGTTTAATTAGTTTTGATTGATATTAATAATTAGTAAAAAGTTGTTTTGGATCAAAGTTTTGGATTAAGTTGCAAGATAATAAGGTTTAGAAGTTTTTAAGGGGTGTTTGGGTTTGCAGAAACTAACTACTATGGTTAAGTACTGTTCAAGTGAGCACTTATGTTCGTTATATTGAATTAGAGATTTCATATATAGGTTTTATAAGGTTTGGATTTAAAAGTTTGTGTTTAGGCTTAAAATCAGGTTTTTACAAGTTTGTGTGTTGGTTGTATATAAATTGAGAGTTTTAAGTTAGTTTCATTTGCATTGTGTGCTTTGATTTGTTCTAGTTGCTATTGTTGGTAATTTCATACTTGTTTTAGTGTTTAGCTAGTGTAGAAACAAGTTTTAAAGGTCTGCATTTGTGGTTTTGAGATTTGGCTTTAAAAATTATCAACTGCATCAGCAAGCAAAAATAGCTTTTGGTCATTTTCAAGCTGAAAATTAAGCTAGATAGAATTAGAGTTAGCTTTTGAAATTAAGTGCACAAGTAGATTATAGGCCAAATTTAATAGGTTAGGGCTTAATTAGGTTTTAAAAGCTTATTTAGGTATCTGTTTTAGGTCTGCAAATCAGTACTTTGTCTTTTTCATTAAATTTGCAAAAAAATCAAAAAATACTCAAACTGCATAAGTAGCTTTTTCCATTAGCATTTTCTTAGCTTGTTTGAATTTCAAATTACTTTTTGATTGATGTTTTAAGTAGTTTGTAGGACAGGCTTTTTAGTGGTGTAAGCCACTAGGCCATAAGGATCTGATTGCTGGCTTAAAAATAAGCTCAAAAAGTCCTTCTAGGCTGTTTGGTAAACTATTTTGTGCAAAAATGCTTAGTTGACTTTTTCAGCTTATGGCTTACTGTTTAGCTTAAAGGTAGTTTAAATTTCTTATTAGACTTGCTTTAAAGGAGTTGTAGCTTATTTGGTTGTGGCTTGAGCTTATTCAAGCTTATTGGTCATTTAAATTTTGTGCAAAAGCTAATAATACTTTAAGTCTAAATATGTCACCCTAATAAGCTATTTTCCAGCTTATTTAGTTGTTTTCACAAAAAGTTTTTTTAGTAAAAAGTGCTTAAGATAAGCTGTTTAAACAGTTTGTGTTCAAAAAGATTTGAAAAGAAATAAAAAAAAGAGAAAATAAGGGAAGTCTCTGGGTGCAGCAAGGCTCGAACCCATGACCTCTACCCTGTCTCCAACCTTTAAACACATTACCTCATACCATTTGCGCCCTTAGGGGGGGAAACTTTTACGTCAGGGTGCAACAAACAATAGTTTTTCATTTTTTAGGCTTTTTGTTGCTAAAATAAGCACTTCCAGTGCTTAATGATTTATATGGTTATTCAGTTTTAGCAACTTTTAAGTTTTTAATTTTCCTAAACTTTTCATCATAAGCAATTTTTTGTAATTTTCTTGTATTTTTATTTCAAACTTTAGTAATTTTTGTGCATTTATTTTGTTTAAAAACTTTAAAAATCATAAAAAATAAATAAAAATCAAAAAAATAATCTTTTCTTTCTAAAAATTTACTTTTAATATTTAGAAGGTTTAGAAATTAAATTTGCATTCGTAGGTCTTAAATTTGATATACTTGCTCGTTTAGTTGCGTTTTTACATTTCCCGTTAACATTTTTGTGTTCAATAGCTTAATTGCTTAGTTGTTTTCTTTCCTTTACATGTTTTATGTGTTTTTATTTGTAGAATTAGAAAACCAATTCAAAAACTTTGAAACCATTCAAATCATTGTCCAAATAATAACAGGGTTTCAATTCATAATTCTTGGGGTATAAACGACCCGGTGAACACTTACCGGTTAACGTACGATATTATTGTGTAGAATTTACTTTTAATCTTTGTCCTCAAGGATTATTAGTGAATTTCTTATACTTTGATATTATACGTATATATAATTTGGAACGTATCAGTTATCAAGGTGTAGTTGACAAAATAAGTGCTTTCTACACGAAGTTTCTTGCTCAACCATGGCAGACAATGTTCAAGGTGTTCAACCGCTGCTTGACTACAAGAAAATCTAGGCATGCCAGCATGATCAAACCAAAATCAATATTTTACAACTCTTTCATGCCGTAGTCAATCATACAAATGTTGATTATGCTGCTCTTCTCTGGTGGGATTTCATGAATAACGTATTCCAGAAGAAGGATGTTATTCAGTACCCATTCGGGACATCCATAGTAGGGATGTCCCCTCTATAGTAGTGTTTGACCCGGTGCCCGTTTACCTTGAAGTTGGGACCGTTAAGTTGGGATAACTCAACGGTGCCATATGGAAATACTTTAGAAACCGTAAACAGGCCAGACCAACGGGATTTAATTTTACCGAGAAAATCTTTAATCTAGAATTAAAAAGAAGAACACGATCACCAACATGAAATTCTCGGTTTTTGATCTTTGCATCGTGTATCTTCTTTGTCTTTTCCTTGTAGATCAAAGAGTTCTCAGAGGCCTGATCCCGAAGTTCATTTAATTCATTCAGTTGAACTTTTAGGTGATCACCCGCAGTATTTAGGTTAAAATTAGCCCATTTCAAGGCCTAGTAGGATTTGTGCTCGAGCTCAATGGGCAGATGACAGGATTTTCCGTACACGAGCCTATATGGAGTACAACTAATAGGAGTCTTAAAAGAGGTACGGAAAGCCCATAAGGCGTCATCTAATTTATCAGCCCATTTTACTCGATGCTTGCCTACTGTCCTCTCTAATATCCTTTTCAGTCCACGATTTGAAACCTCCACTTGGCCACTTGTTTGAGTGTGATACGAGGTAGAAAGTCGGTGTGTCACACCATACTTTGCTAACACTTTTTCAAACTGATCATTGCAAAAATGTGTACTCGGTCACTGATAATGGCATGTGGAGTTCCAAATCTGGAAAATATCTAATTTAGAAATCTACAAACTACTCAGGTGTCATTTATGGGGAGCGCCTTCGCTTCAACCCATTTAGAAACATAGTCGACAGCCACGAGTATATATCGGTTCCTTCGTGAAGACGGGAACGGACCCATAAAGTCGATGCTCCATACGTCAAAGATCTCAACATTATGGATAGGATTTTGGGGCATTTCGTCCCTTTGTAAGATTTTTCCTTGACGTTGACATGAGTCACAGTGTGTGACCATGTCATGGTCATCGTGATATATGGTGGGCCAAAAGAAACCAGAGTCGAAAACTTTCTTAGAGGTGTAGTTCGGGCCATGATGTCCCCTGGTGGGACCATGGTGGCAAGCTTCAAGAATATCCATAGCTTCCTTCCCGTCCACACACCGCCTGATAATCTGATCGGCACAAATCCTAAAGAGATAGGGTTCATCCCAGAAATAATGTCGAACATCCTTAAAGAATTTCTTTTTCTACTGGGATGACATCCCTCGAACAAGCACATTACCCACTAGGTAGTTTGCAATATCGACAAACCACAGGGGTTCATCATCAGGATTAAGAGAAATCATATTAAGGGACTCGTGTGGAAAATTATCATTCATGTCCATTCCAACGTGATCCCCTTGATGTGGATTTTCTAATCTGCTAAAATGATCAACCGCTAGATTCCTCGCTCCTTTTTTATCTCGAATTTCTTTATCAAATTCTTAGAGCAAGAGAATCCATCAAAGCAACCTCGGCTTAGCGTCTTGCTTAGCAAATAAATACTTTAAAGTCGAGTGATCCATATACAATATTATCTTGGATAAGACAAGGTAAGATTAGAATTTCTCAAATGCATACACCACAGCCAATAGCTCCTTTTCTGTAGTGGTGTAATGTGTCTAAGCATCCGATAAGGTCTTACTAGCATAGTGTATAGGCTAAAAATATTTTTTCCTTTCTTTGACCTAAAACAGCTCTGATTACATCAAATAACGTCTATTTTATAGCATAATTTGTCCCATGTAATTAACCCATTTTGTATAATTATTGCAAAGAATTGTTACTTAATCGTTTGTATTTGAGAATTGCAGTAATTATTGAGTACTTGGTGAAGATTGACTAAAAGGCAAGCATTTTGGAGCATAAACTAAGAGTTCAAGAAAGTCTACTGATCTGACAGCAAATACGCCATATTATTCTAGACCTATATGACGTATCAAAGACTTTGACAAATTAAAATACCATTGCCTAACTTTGAAGAATACGCCGTATCCACATCAACGATACGCCATACATAATACTTTGGTTAATGATGAAGAAGGAACTAGTTTTACCTCAATACGCCATATCCATCAAGAAGATACGGCGTATCCGTGCCTACTCTTCACAGATAACCATGAAGGATTGAAGACCCAATACGCCGTATCTAGGAGACATCAATACGCCGTATTCACTATATAGTAATAAAATATTCTAGAAGATATCAAACGTGGTCCTTATTCTAAGAAATCCCTAATACGCCGTATCCCACATCGCCCGATATGGCGTATCGATCAATTTCCAGACCCTATAAATAGATGACCCTAAACTCAGTTTTAGGTATGCAAGTGAATCCCTAAACCACCAAGTCGACCAAGAGACGAATAAAGGAGCCTAGAAGGTCAAAAAAGAGCCTCAAAACCATAAGAAAACTCTTATAATATTCACGCAACCGAATACACGTTCGATTAAGGTCTCTTTATTTTAATCGTTCATATATCAAACCGTGTGTATTTTTACAATGACTATCGGCTGATACCTATACCTTTAGGTATCAGCCATGTTAATGAAGATCTAATGTTTGGTTTGTTTATATCAATTGCTTAATTCATCATTGATTGTTGATTATGTTTGTCACATGATACTCGTTTATGTGCTTTAATATGCGTTCAATCCGTATCTAAGGATATCGGCTGTAGCTTAACTAGATATCGGATAGTTGGTATGTGCTTAAATACACGTACCACTTTCCATTAAAACCGGACTTAAATGACCAAAAATGTACAAAAAATACTTTGTATTTGTATGTTTTCACTTATATTGTGCAGGAAACGGATATCCGACAAAAGGACGAAAAATCAAGCAAAAACAACAAAACTGAGCACGGAATGGAAGAGGGTGAAATGACAAAGCCAAAATCAAAGTCAAAGATCAAAAAGTCAATAGTCAAAGTCAAAGCCGGAAATAAAGAAATGTTAAATGGGCCCACCTGTACCCATCTAATGGGTCGGGTCAGCCCATTTAAATATTACATGAAGACCAAATCTTTTAAATGGCCCATATCCCTTTTATAAAACACACAACCCAATGAACACATATAAAGCCCAAAACCCTTAACCCCCTTCTGCCGTTAAGTCCCAAGGACTGTTTTTGAAATACCATATAACAAGATAGAGGACTTATTCTGCCATCCCTCAAAGTTATATACACCACAAGGACTTATTATGCAAATACACTTATAACAATGAGGGGCCAATTCTGTATATCCCTCAAACTTCACCCCCTGCATCTAATCAAACAAAACATAGTACCCTGTTTTCCCGCCAAACATACCCAGACAACTGTTCATTGTCGTTTTGGCTTTAAACCTGCAACAAACTGCCAAAACCCATTAAACCCACTTCACCCCACCTCATATGCATCCAAGTGACATGTTGGCAATCTCAAACCACCTCATTGGACAAATTGATCAACGGCTATGATTTGAGACCTTGGAGGACACACAAAATGAATGGATATGATGAAGCTTGGGATCTCACTCACAACACAAACACAAGAAGCACAACAAGCAAGAGCCTTGACAGCTATATAAAAAGAAAGAAGACACCAGGAGGGGAGTAGTTTTTCAATATATAGTTTTAAAGTTTTTAACAACTTATTTTTATTTTGTATTTTCAACTTTTAATCAGTTTCTTGTAACTTCCTTTAAGTCTTGTAAAAGTTTTATAAATTAATGAAATTTAAGTTTTTATTGACATAAATCTGTTTTTATGAATCATATGTTTGGAAATGTTCTTTATAAGCTCTTTTAAGCTCTTACAAACTGTTTTAACTCATTTAAAGGTTTTACAAAAGAAAAATAAAAAAGGCTACTGTTACATTAAAAGAAAAAGAAGTATATTGAGCTTAATGGATGATAAGCCAAAAAAGGAAGAGTTCATAGGTGCTTAGATTTGCTTATTCATAAGCTGGGTAGGTCTTTAGAGCTTATTTAGGTCCTTTAATCCCTGTTTAGAGCAAGGGATCAAGTAAGTTCCATTTTCTAATTTTTTTTACTTATTACTGTACAAGTACTTATTAGTGCTTACTTTGAGCTTATTGGTGCTTATTCATGTTCTTTATGCTTGTTTATGCTTGTTTAATGCTTTTATGCCATTAGTTTAAGTTTTCTCTTTAAAACTGCTTTATTTGCTTGTAACTGCTTATTTCCTTCTTGCTTATTTTTGTGCTTATTCCCTTGTTTTTCTTACTGCTTATTACTTATTTGTCATGGATTTTTTATCTGTCTTTAACTATCTTGGCTTAAATCTTTGCTTAATTGCTTTAAAGTTTGACTTAGAAAATTAAAGGGGTGTTTGGCATAAGGACCCAAAACGGGTCAAC
>BQNB010181106.1:0-12619 GCA_026074375.1 Tanacetum coccineum
TCAAGCATTTGGTCCATAAACGGTAACGGGAAATGATCTTTACGAGTGGCATCATTTAACTTTCGGTAGTCAATGCATACACGCCATCTCTTAACTAATCGAGTAGGTATCAACTCATTATCATCATTTTCAATTACGGTCATACCGCCTTTTTTAAGCACACAATGAACGGGGCTAACCCACGGGCTATTAGAGATAGGGTAAATCAATCCGGCATCAATGAGTTTGATAACTTCCTTTTTGATAACCTCATGAATTTTTGGGTTAACCCGTCCTTGATGTTGAATTGCCGGTTTAGATTCATCCTCCATTAATATTTTGTGAGTATAAAATTGAGGGTCAATACCCTTTATATCAGAGATTTTCCAAGCGATGGCACACTTGTGTGACTTTAAAACCTTTAGAAGTCGGACCTTCTCATCTTCCTTTAAGTCTTTAGCAATTATGACGGGTAGTTTATCGGTACCCTCCAAAAATGCATACTCAAGATGAGAAGGTAGATCCTTGAGCTCAAGCTCCGGAGGATCATCAATAGAAGATTTTACGATTTTAAGTTCCTCAACATGAAGTTCTTTCGGAGGGAGAGGAGATGATGGATCATCGTTTAATAACTTCTCGAGTAGGAGAAGGTCTCCCTCCGGATCAAAGTTGTCATCATCAATTCCCGGTGGAATTGAATCGTTTGTAAGACAAGCTTTGATTTCTTCTAAAATGAAATCACCTTCCTCAAAAGGTGTGAGAGAGAGGGAAGAAGTAGAAAGGATAGGTTCTAAAGACGGAGTGGGATTGCCACTCGTAGAACTATCCGAGAATCCGAGCACTTCTTGAGCATACTCCTCACAAGCTACGTCGATGACATCGATTCGATTAATCGACACAGCATCATTGTAAGAGTATCTCGAAGTTTGACCAACTTTAAAGGTTATGGCTTCATCATCAACTCGGAGAGTTAATTCTTCACCATAAACATCAATCAAAGCACGTGCCGTCCTCAAAAAGGTTTGCTATTTAAGCTAAATGACTTTTGACTAAACTGCTAGCTATCTAAAAAAACTTAATAAGCTAAAGCAAAACCTAAATAAGCTAAATCAGACCAAGTCCCTAACCTGATAAGCACTTAGGATAAAAAAATAAGCTAATAAAATGAGCTAGAAATAGGCTAAATAAAACGTGACAGATTACTTACATAGGCTTTAAGGCTTTTAGCCTTAACTGGCTTGGTCAAAAAGCTTTTATAAGCTAAAACTTAGACTAGATAAGGTACTAAACCCTTGAACCTAACCTAATAATCAAATTTAAACACAATTTAAGTAAACCTAACAGCTTAAATACTCAAATAAGCAAATAAGCAACTTGGCTAAAACATAACTAAAAACAGCCTACAAAGGCACTTTTAAGCTAAAAATTAAGCTAGTAAATCTAACATCTAAACCTTAAAAAGTTAAAACAGGTTAAGCTAGCACTACAAACTATAAGAAAAAACAAAATTTAAACATTTTGAATAACTAAAAAGCTAGAAAAAAGCTTTTGAAAAAGGCTGTTTAACTAAATGTAAACTCAGTATATACTGAGTGATTTTTCAAGGTTTTAAATGGCTAATTGCAGCCCTAAATTAAGCTAGGAAAATGAAAGCTAAATTCCAAAATAAGCTCAAACAGATTGAGCTTATACTACAATAAGCTTATGCAATAAAAATCAAACCTTAAAACAAACTTAATCTACCTTAAAATTTCTATTGAAAATTGAACTTCTAACTTATGAAATTGAGACCTAAGAAACTTAGACAAAATTTGACTAAAAACTCAATTGAAAAATGCACTCTTAAACTAAATCTATTCTACTGCATTATGGACCAAAACAAGTATGAAATTAACACCAAATAGCCACTTATGAAAATCTAATCAAATAAGCTGAATGATAAAATAAGAAACCTACAGATTCAAAACATGTTTAGCTTAAACCTTAACTTTGAGTTTTAAACTTTAAAAACTTAAATAAACTGACTTTAAAGCCAAATTAAAGCTTGTTGAAATTGATTTAAGGACCAAAAGCAAACCAGCAGTACTAACTCAAGTTAGTACTGCTAGTGCCAAACACTCTTTTAAAATCTCTAAAACACATTTTAGCTTGAAACAGATTTAGAAAACTTGTAAAAACTCAAAACAGATTAAATATAAGATAAAATGAAGCAAATTAGCAATTAGAACATAAAATTATAAGGCACTGAAAAATAAGCAAACAGATTAAGCATTTAGAGCTATTAAGAAAGTTTTGTACTAAAACATGAACAAAATAAAATTTAAACTACACGCAGTTAAAATAAGTAATAAGCAACCATTATTAGCAAAATAAGCAGGAAAAAGAGAAAATAAGCGTTGATAAGCAAACTTTAAATAATGCTAAAATGAAAATAGGACTGTTACAAAGCCCTTTGCTTAAAAACAAGGGCATAGAGGCTCCTTTAGAGCGTTGTCTACAAGCTTTATATGGTTTAAATACAAGCTAGTAAAACCCTATAGCCTCTTCAAATCTGACTTATCTTCCAATATAAGCTTTTCAGTTATTTTGAGTGAAAATGACTTAAACTTATAAACTTATGAATAAGTTTTTATATTGCTTAAGTTAAAACCAAATTAAGTAGAGAGAACGAGCTTATATTAGATTAACATACATTCTTTAAAACATAAATTGCATTAACTTAAAAAACAGAATTTAACATAAAATCATTAAATTTCAGTATACTTTAAAAATATTGAGTACATGATTTTAAAAGAAAAGTACAATAAGCTAAAAACAAAATAATATAGCTGAGATTACAAATAAAAAGATATTAAAAACTAGATGCCCTAATGGCTGCTACTAATGGCCCTATTTAAAATGAAGGAGGAATGTTTTGGTCTTTTAATGTGTATGTTTCTTCCGTGAGCAGGGATTTGAAAGTGTCTCTCCAAGAATGAATTTCAGCCCTTGATTCCTTGTTGTGTTTATTGACATTAATCTTGCCCTTCGATCTTTGTCTGTGTCATCAGCCAAATGGGTCTTCATGGGATTGCATGGTGGACTTGCTCTTCTTTGCTGAGGTGGGTTGATTGGGTTTTTATCAGGGTGCAGGGTATGAATGAACGGGAGGATGGAGATAGTAGTTTTGGCGAGAGAGTGGGTGAGTTTATTTTGGGGATAACGGGAGTTATGATAAGGGGGTAATGAGGTTAAAGGAAAGTTAGGTTGAGGGACTAATGGTGCAAAGCTTTTGAGGGACTAATGTGTAAGACCCCAGGGACTAAACTGTGTATTGAGTTTAAAGGGGTGTATGATTATGGGTTACGTGGGCTTATATTTGGGCCGATTTAGGATTAAAGGGTTCTTGGGCATTTATGATTTAAAGCTTATAGATAAAGGCTTAATGGGCTAGCCCGACCCATTAAATGGGTGCGGGTTGGCCCATTTAAGATAAACACATCTTCGGCTTTGGTTTTTCACGCTCTTTCCAATCCCATGCTTGGTTTTGTCGTTTTTGCCTTTAACTTTGTCCTTTAGTGAATATCCGTTACCTGCACATTATAAATAGCAAAACAACCATATATTTGTCATTTTATGTCTGTTTTTGGTCATTTTAGGGAGGTGACTCGTTTTTAATAGGTTTACAAAGGTATGTATAATTAAGCACATACCAAAATCCCCCATTACTAAAACTATGTCGTGTCCTCACGACAATGCCATAAGTAAACCATTTAGAAAACCAGAATTCAATCCCTTGACTAATTACCTCGAAAAGTAGCTAAGTGTTCATCAAGGAATTAAAGAATCAGTAGTTTGAAAGCCTCGTTTTGAACATTTCTATTTGTTCATACTTATTACCACACATTTTTATATTTTCTCTTTTTTTTCATTTCGGTAATCAATTCTTCTTTTTAACACAACTAGAATGTCTGGACTTTTCGTTATTTTTATAACTTTAAGGGTCATAGAACAACAAGCCATTTAATCCTAAAAGCAAAAAGGATAAAAATCAATCATCCTGACTTTTCATTGTCCTAAAAGCAAGCTAAAACGAAATCACCGTAATATAAGTTAGATGCTAACACTACTCATACTTGTAACTTTGAAATTTTCACTCACGACAATTATTATAATCTTTAGGTGAATGTGCTTATTTCGAAATTTTCAACCATGGATCAACCTCTTTAAGAAAAATTGCCATGATTTCTATGCTTCACGTTTCACCCAAGAATTCTGATTTGAAGGTGAGATCATTCCATGTAAGCAACTTTCTTTTGGCACATCCCAGCTGAGGACCGGCTTAGGTGACCAAGGCCTTTTAACTCCCCACAGTAGAATAGTATCGGAACTACAAATGACCTTCGGTTTCAAAAACTCTTTAGCTTCCCGTTAAATAAACAATTCATTTAGAAAAAATCACAAGTTAAATGAAATAGTCTTAGTTCACAAGCTTATTTAAATTTAAGAAAAGAGATTTTCCCTATATTTATTAAATCACATATATTTACACTTAATATATATATACATCCTTTTAACTAAGGAATCCTTGACCTTGTAGAAGGCATGCAACATCGGTTGTGAGCCGACAAGATGCAACAAACTTGTATCAGTTCTCGGATAATTACAACTGTTTTTTTTTTTTATTTAGATGACTGCAACATCGGTTGTGCCCAGGTAAGATGCAGTAAAACTTTTATTAGCCCACAGTTTTTATTATTATTATATTTACATCATTTTTCATTTTTAATTTTTTTAGCATTTATATTACCGATATAGAGAAAATTTCTTTTATAAATTTAAGTTATAAAATTTGAACTAAGACTAAATAAATTATTGTTATCGACTTTACTTAAAAAATCGTTGATTGAAGTTTTATTTTCGAAAAGGACACTTATTATTAGTCCAGTAGATGCTTATGGAGAAAGAAAAGCCACAAACTTCACTTTGCAGCTCTTAGATTTCCAACTAATCCTTGCTTACGCAATCTAACTCATAATTAAGTCTATTATTTCTCGTTCTACGCAAATTTAAAATCTTTAATAAAAAGATCCGCGAATGCTTAGTCAAATTAACTAGCTTAGACAAGTTTATAAAGGTTAAGGGATGTTAGGTTCACCTAAATGGACCCAAACAAAGAAGCTTCGGTCACTCGAAGTTAAATGGACCTAAAATTTAGTTTAGTAGATGGCTTGCAGTTATTTCAGACTGTAACCCGGTCTTATCCCAGAGATTTAGTGTACGTTTCAGTGCATTATTTCTTTACAGACAAGAAGTTGTCTAAGCCCCGAACCATTTTTCTCATAAACAACTTGTTTTATCAAACATGTTCGGGTTAACCAAATCAAACATTGACACGGGTCATTGTTTGAGGGGGAGAATCAGTATTTCTAACAGTTGTTGCAGGTCAAAAGGACGTACTGTTGCTGATTCTATTGCTGAAAGATTGACACGACCAACCGCTTACAAGTTCAAGACAGATTGCAGTATCATTCCTGTCTGGGTATTCTAAAGGTCTTGTTTCAATTGCTCACTTGATATTTGTGCTATTTCACCTCACCTCATACATTGAGGGGGAGATTGATACATTTTAAGTCCATTCTAGATCAAAACCATTCACAAGTTTCATACTTTTGATCGGGGGAGAAAATGTGACTTAAACATGTAAAACGGATAATTAATGATTCGATTGATTCTAAAATGCTAAGTCCTATCCATGCATGTGCTAAACATCTTTCGATTATCGACGCACATGTGTAGGGGGAGCATAAGTGTTAATATGATCAAAAATGTCAAGATACCAAAAATTTGTGTCGTACACACGTATCTTGATAAATGAAAAAGAATCTTTTGTTTCATGAACGGAAAAGTGATCGTAAGGAATGCTAAGGAAAGAGATGTTGTACCATTAGGGTATTCGTAGAATACTCATGCACTAGTCTTCGGACTGTTGCCCACTAGTGAAGTGGATTTCCTTACAAGTACTCGTACAAGTTTGGATTTCCCGAGGCACTTCATATCTTTCGGGATATTTTTCAAAAATCATCAGAGCATTCTGATTTAAACTTTCGTTGTGTCCTAAATAAATTTCACAAGCACATCGAATGTTTTTCAAATCATGTTTTTGCCAACAGGTCTTCTACGGTACTTAATTGTATTAAGAAGTAAAACGCTGAATAAGGAATTATACGGTATAGTCAGCAGATAGTAACTGTACTGACTCACTCTTTACCATTCCATTACGGACATCTGGTTTAGAGAACAGCAAGCATACGGAAATCTGATACTTCGGTATTGGAGGACTTAAAGGCTTTGAGCTGGAAAACCTGTCAAGAAGGTTCTTTATTGAATCTATCTGATCACAGGTGCAGTATTCGTACTGTATGGTAATCGACTCACCATGTTTCTAAAACAAAGAGTTGACTACTCCAGAGCAAACGGCTACTGGTAAAGAGATATCAAATCCGTTCATAGTTGATAGTTTACTAAAAACTATAAGGTTATCATTGCACCTTGTTATTGCAACAAAGCATTGACTAGTCCATAGCAAACGGCTCATGGTAAAGACATATCAAATCCGTTGATAGCTGATAGTTTGCTAAAAACTATATTGTTCATACTCAAAGATTTGAAGACATCAAGAAAGCTAAGTACATGAAGCTTCCGCACCTCTGAAATCAAAGTTTTCTTCAAATGCTAAAGTCAAAATAATTAGAAGAAGAAAGAGTACTAAAGCTTTCATGATTACAGCAAGTATGAGCATGTCGGACCAAAGTTCAGCGAATGGCGAATTGAAGAAAAGATCACAAGTAATTCAAGAAAATCTGAGATCAAGATGAAGTTATCAAATCTAGTAATTCAAGTTTCAAAGATTGAATTTCTACAGAAGCACAAATGCAAGACAAGTGAAGAACCGCAACGACAACGAGCTAATATGCTATGAATTCAAATATGTACGCTAAGAAGACCTCAAAAGAAGACCTCACTAAGGGGGAGATTGTTAGGATCACATAAATGGACCCGAACAAAGAAGCTTCGGTCACTCGAAGATGCAAGACAAAAGTCTAGCTCGAAAGACAATGTTAATTGATGTTTATTATGTATACGGGCCAAGATGTAAAAAGCCCAAAAAGAAAGCCCTCAAAGGCAAATCCTAGTTAGTATAAATACACCTAGTTTAGTCAAAATTAGGTTAGCTACTTCATTATCATTTTTCATCTTAAGGGTTTGTAGCAACTCTTTGTTTCATTTTCAATCAAAAGTTCTTTAATGTTTAATCTTTCTTTTTGCCATTGATCTTGTGATTTTCAATCATGGAATGATCTAGGGATCCTACAATTTTTCTAAAATCGCCCGGTCGATGACCCATCTTCTTGAAAAAGAGACTCCGATTATTTTCTCGAAAGAATGTATTGAAGCGTTCAATATACTTAAAAAGAAGTTAACTGAATCCCCGATTTTAGTTGCCCCCTATTGGGACCTACCATTTGAAATTATGTGCGACGCTAGTGATTATGCGGTAGGTGAAGTCTTGGGGCAACGAAAGACCAAATATTTTCAGCCTATACACTATGCAAGTAAGACCATGACAGATGCTCAAGCACATTACACGACTACGGAAAAAGAATTATTAGCCGTGTTGTATGCTTTTGAGAAATTCTGGCCTTACTTAGTCTTATCAAAGACCATAGTGTATACGGAGCACTCGGCTCTTAAGTATCTTTTTGCTAAGCAAGACGCTAAGCCGAGATTGCTCCGGTGGATTCTCCTACTCCAAGAATTCGATGTTATTATTCGTGATAAAAAAGGAGCAGAGAATCTCACGGCCGACCACTTATCTAGACTAGAAAATCCCCATCAAAGTGATCTTGAGAAAAAGGAAATTACGGAAATATTTCCTCTCAAGAAACTTGGGATGGTTACCTTTCGTGGTGATACGAGTACCCCATGGTTTGCCGACATTGCAAATTACCATGCGGGGAATTTTATTGTAAAAGGGATGTCGTCCCAACAAAAGAAAAAATTCTTTAAGGATGTTAAACATTATTTTTAGGACGACCCCTATTTGTTTAAGATTTGTTTGATCAAATGATTAGGCGATGTGTTTATGGCCAAGAAGCTGTTGATATCCTCACGGCTTGCCATAATGGACCCACCGGGGGACATCATGGTGCCAACTACACCGCTAAAAAAGTCTTTGATGCCGGTTTCTTTTGGCCTACTATTTACCGAGATGCCCATGACTTGGTCACACGGTGTGACGCTTGTCAACGTCAAGGCAAAATCTCGCAACGTGATGAAATGCCTCAAAATGCAATTCAAGTTTGCGAGATCTTTGACGTATGGGGCATCGATTTTATGGGACCATTCCCGTCTTCACGAGGGAACAAGTATATTCTCGTGGCCGTCGACTACTTGTCAAAATGGGTTGAAGCGAAAGCGCTCCCCACTAACGACGCCCGAGTTGTTGTAAAATTTTTGAAATCCCTTTTTGCCCGATTTGGAACTCCACGTGCTATAATCAGTGATCGCGGTACCCATTTTTGTAATGATCAATTTGCTAAAGTTATGCTTAAATATGGAGTTACTCATCGTCTTTCTACCGCGTATCATCCTCAAACGAGTGGGCAAGTGGAGGTTTCAAATCGTGGTTTAAAACGCATTTTAGAAAGGACCGTAGGTGAAAACCGTGCTTCTTGGTCCGATAAGTTAGATGATGCATTATGGGCCTTCCGTACCGCTTTTAAAGCACCCATCGGGTGTACTTCTTATAAGCTCGTGTACGAAAAGGCTTGCCATCTTCCTATCGAGCTTGAGCACAAGGCCTATTGGGCCTTGAAACATTGTAATTATGACCTTGTTACCGCGGGTGATCACCGAAAAGTTCAAATGAATGAATTAAATGAACTTCGTGATCAGGCCTATGAGAACTCTTTGATCTACAAAGAGAAAACAACGAGGATCCATGACTCCAAGATCAAGAACCGCATTTTCAACATTGGTAATCGAGTCCTCCTCTTTAATTCTCGATTAAAGATTTTCTCAGGCAAGCTTAAGACCCGCTGGACTGTTCCATTCATCGTTACCCAAGTTTTCCCTTATGGCACCGTTGAGTTATCTTCAACTAACGGGCCAAATTTCAAGGTGAATGGTCATAGACTTAAACACGATTTTGGAGGGGACATACCATCGATGGTTGTCCCGGATCTCCAAACTTTCCCCATGGACCACTAAAATTTGGGGATTGAGTCAGGCTCGTGACTCGGTTAACAAAAACAAGCGCTTCGTGGGTGGAAACCCATGCTTATCCTTAGTATATTAGTATAATATTTATGAATAAGTGTGATGTGAGGAGGCTCGCCTCTTCCTTTCTCGTGTTTCGTGTTTTGTGATTTATGTCCAGGATTGCCCCGGATTATGAAGACTCTCATGCTCGTAGTTTTGTCCATCGTCTACTCAATCTTCAATCCTTCGCATGCCTATTTATAAGAATCTGATATCCTAGATCTTATTGATTTAACGTTTATCTATTAGCATACTTAATAAACGGCTTTAGATTTGCGTAGAGACCCCTTAATATTTGGATTATGCCTTGAAATTAGTATGGGGGTGACAGTCTCACATTGAGGACAATGTGTAGTTCTAGTATGGGGGGATCTTTCGATTCGATCTTACTTGCATTTGCCTTGTCTTCGCGTAACCTCATTTTTCTACCAAAAATAGCAAAAATATGGCAAAATTAAAAAAAATTCAAAAATAGAATAAATGTTTTGACCCAAAGTATTGTCTTTTTAAGGAATAAATTTTGACTTGATCGAGCATGTTGCGCTCTAGCTTCCCCCTTAACGTTTATAAATTTAAGCTTTTGCTAGTCTTTTATACAAGAAGTTTTAAAACGCGAATTCTAACTTAAAAGAGCCAAGAAGTTTGCAAGTTTCCATGATAGACTTTAAATATGCAAAGCTTGTTTCATTAGACTAAGCATTCGTGGATCTTTTTATTAAAGATTCTAAATTTAGGAAGAACGAAAAATGATAGAGTTTTATATAAGTTAGATGCTAAACATAGTGTAGTTGGAACTCTTTAAGGCTCATAGAGGTTAATTGTGGCTTTTTGCTCCCACTAGCTTAATAAACTTTATATAATTATTGAATAAATAAAGTTACTTTAGGTTTTTGCGATTCTTAGTTTAAATCACTTCGTAGAGATTCCTTCTGGTGAAAGTAAGGTACACATCAAGGTTTTGTTAGTGTTGTGGGGAAATAGGTTACCGATTCCCGACGGCTCGCTACCGTTGTCTAGGTAGTTAAAAGACCACAAGACTCGAAATTTGTCTATAATAATAATAGTTATGTAATAAACCAAAGCCGAAATAAGACCACTACCTCTTGCCAGCTCACAACCGATGTGGTAGTCGTTTAAAGGGTGGAGGTAATAATAATAATAAAACTGTGGGCTGATAAAAGTTTACTGCATCTTGCCGGCTCACAACCGATGTTGCAGTCTTCTAAATAAGGCACATAGTAATAATCCAAGACTGATAAAAGTTTGCTGCATCTTGCCGGCTCACAACCGATGTTGCAGCCTTCTAAAAGGAAAGTGTTTAGAGTGTTGTTTGAGTGTGTGTGAGTGGAATTGTGTGAACAGGGATGTGGTACGGGTGGGTGTGGGAGTGTTTAAAAAAAATGAATTTTATCTTTGACACATTTGGCCCCCCATGTTTACACAACTTATTAATTTTGCAAATTAGATTTTATAAGGTATATTCAAGTAAAACAACTAGCACACATGGTTTTTGATGTTTTATACTCTCATACCTATAGACATAATTTAGCAAACTACACCCTAAAGGCATAAACAAGTAACACATAAGGCACAAATAATCGTTTAAAATTCTTTTTCCCTTTTTAATAGCTCATTTGATCATGACAAAGAAATTTGACATTCTCTCCCCCTCAAACAATGACCCGTTTTCTATTGTCGAATTGTCTTTGGAAAATCTTTTTGTGATTACTGAAAACACTGATTCATTATGAAGACAACTTTTTACCAACAAAAATAAGATTTCTCTTATTTTCACACATAAGCGCACTGAGACGTACACTAATGGAATATAGGAAGAATGGGTTGTGATGCAAAGTAATCACAAGCCTTTGCATGGTCATAGAGTAGACCATGCCCGAGAATAAATTCTCGTTGTTAGGAACAACTGTCTTTTAGACGACATGTTTTCCTCAAGGTGAAAAGCGGGTTACTATCTGAAATAATAGCAAGCCATATGGCATGTTTTGAAAAAACATTTGAACTTTTGCACGAACTTTATTTATGACCACGTGTCTTTACTGAAAGACATTTCTAGGGACGTAAATATTATCGTTTGTAAAAGACATGCCATTGAAAACTTCTTTTTGAATTTTTCTCATTTTTTAATTTTGTATTTTGTTTTTATAAAGGTTTTATAAAATGAAAATCTTTTTGGTTTTTTTGATTTTATATTTTTCTCTTTTGGTTTTATAAAATTTTATAAAAAATAAAAAAATAAAAATAAAAATCTTTTTGTGTTTTATGATTTTAAGTATTTACTTATTATACAAGATATTTGAATAGGTACCACCACTATTCATTAACTTCATCTGTCAATTGTTTCAGAGTCTCCAGCGTAAAACTCCGCATTCCCAGCTTGTTGATAAGAAATTCAATCCTTTCTCGGCCAAGAGCTTTAGTGAAGATGCCCGCCAATTGATACTCCGTATTGACAAAGTAAAGTTCGATCACATCATTCTCAACATGCTCCTTGATGAAGTGAAACTTGGTGTCTATATGCTTGGATCTGGAATGTTGAACGTTGTTGCATCATAAAGCAATAGCACTTTTGTTATCACAGTACATTGGAATTTTATTGAATCCAAAGCCATAGTCGGTAAGTTGTGATCTCATCCAAAGGACTTGAGCACAACAACCGGACAAAGCAATATATTCAGCTTCCGTACTGGATATCGCAGCGCTTTTCTGCCTTTTAGACGACCAGCTTACAAGTCTATCACCCAAAAGTTGTATACTGCCAGATGTGCTACGGCGTGTATCTTGACAACCAGCATGATCCGCATCTGCAAATGCTGTTAGTGCAAAGGAAGAATCCTTCGGATACCAAAGACCCCGATGTACGGTTCCTTTTAGATACCGAAAGATCCTTTTTACTGCATTTAGGTGCTTTTCATGAGAAAAGATGGGTGTTGGAGTTTCTGGTGTTGTATGAGAGTTACTAGGTGATGGTGCATCTTGATCAACTGTAGTTGAAAAGATGGGTCCTGAACTACTGTGTTCAGAAGCCATCGCAGTCAGCTCATCAAAATTAACGTGAATGGTTTCAATTATTCGTCTTGTACGTCTGTTGTAAATCCGGAAAGCTTTCTTTGTGGGGGCATATCCAATGAAAATACCGATATTAGCCTTTGGTTGTAACTTACCCAAATTCTCACTATCATTAGTTGGGTAACAAAGTGCACCAAACACATGTAGATAAGAAAGATCAGGAGGTTTATTGTGCAAAAGCTCATATGGTGTTTTACCGTGACGATGACGTATCATGGAACGATTTTGGGTGTAACATGCTGTGGCTACC
>BQNB010181109.1:0-12619 GCA_026074375.1 Tanacetum coccineum
GTCATAAGCGATTTAGTGGTAGTTCAAGCCTTGGTTTGAGATTAATGTGGTATCTCTGCCACATTCCATTGTTCTTAAACCTTTTACGTGATTAATTCCATTTACCGGGGAAACCCCTTACTCAAAAAAAAAAAAAAAGTAGAAACCAAAAGCCATTATTTCACACTTATCAATTAATTGGGGCCTTGAAAAATCGGATTTTAAAAGATGACTGCAAAGAAACGTATGACTAACTTTATATATATATACACAAAGTCTTAGAAAATCCGGGGCCTTAAAAAATTAAGGGCCTAAAGCCCTAGCTTTACTTGCTTTACCCTTGAGCCACCACTGATCTAAGTTCATAGGTCCGAAAATAATTTTCAAAGAAAAAGGTACGTAGTATCTATGTTATCTTAATATCTGTCACCAACTTCCTATGTAGAATATTTTTCCTCATATAGCTGAATCGATAAATATAAACAAATACAATATGAAACCATGCTGCATTAATTTGTATGCCACTCTGTCTTCCCATATCTTTTTCCAATCAATCAACATAAAATATATTTTCCTATTATTCCAGATGCAAATTCGCACATATAAAGAAGTATTTTGATAGCTTTGTTTTTAAATTGTAGTAACTGCTACAAAGTACTTGATTATCCGTCTTATTATACAATTGCAATTGATCATCTTTATCATTGCAGTTCGAGTTTATATGTCACTTGATAGTTTTTTAAGTGTAGTGTGGAGTATTTAAAGTATAACTGAATCGTTCATTAACAGTATTCATTCATTGAACTTTGCCTTTGGTTTGGAATAATAAGTTTTAAGTAGAAACTAATATACAATGCATGTACTACGTAGGATAGGGCGTAGGGCGTAGGATAGGGCGTAGGGTGTTGTGAATAGGGTCGGGTCCATTCAAGTTGAAGGTAAAAGGAAATACACACGAACCCTTAATAGTCTTAATGAGATACAGGTTGGCTCTAGAATGAGTCCGTTTTTCGACATCCCTAGTTTTATAATTAACGAGGGGGTTAAGCCCGCGCTCCGCTGCGAGACAATTAACGGGCGTAGCGCGAGACAATTAACGGGCGTCGTTTTTCGATGCGTGTTGTTTCTCATGTTTGGTTCACTTTGCAGCTCGTAATCTTAGTGTTAACTGGCTACAACTAAAGCCAAACAGGACATAAAGTTTTATTGGCATCACTTTGTCATTAGCATCTGTCCATTCATTAAGATAATTCATATGTTCATATGATAAGATTAAATAATGGTAAAATCCCTTTGTAATATATTAAAGGGTTTTACCCATGCCTAAAAGTATACTTTGTAGTTGTACAAGTTAGTTTAATTCGAAATAATAGTTGTTTCCATTATTTCTGATTTGCGTCCACCAGCAAAAGGCGAAATTTGCTCGCACGTTTGCCTGACCATTTCATCATAAGCTCGTGCCGCGTCCTCTGTTGTCTCAAATGTGTCTTAACAATATCCATGATTTCCTATTCACACAAAGATAAAAACATTAGAAAACAATCATATGAAACAAACTAAATCACACCCGCAGAAAATTAGTTACAGTTAAATTTATAAAGTGAGAACTTATAGTTTATTATGAGAACCATTCTTACCAATGAAGAAGCAGATATGCTACTGTGAAGATCCTCACAATATAATAGTTTATTATGAACACACATCCCTGAGTCAGAATTGCACTTGGCTCTGTAAAGACTGCTTTCACGATTTCTTGTGTAGCATACTATGTAATACACAATCAATTATTATAAGCTAACTATCGACAACTAAAAAATAAATTAAAAGCGTTTCTTATGAACGGATACTATATAAACACACTCACACTACTAAGTTAAGTGAAGCATTATCATAAACAAATGTACTTTGTTAACAATAATATGTTCTAAGACCAAATATGATGATCTGTAAGGTTTAGTGCGCTTAACAATTCACATTTTCTTACACAACTCTATTATATCAGGTTATACACAGGTCGTTTTGGGTTATGTTTTATTTACGATAAGTCAAATATGACCAATCAGAAAAGTTAGCTAAAATCGTAAAGTTTTCAGAAAAGTAGTGTTTCGGGTTAACTTGCCCTGCCATTTTCGACCCATACCAAAGTTACCTCCATTGACCCGTTTAATAAACATTGCTTTTTTTACATGGATACATATGCGGATAAATCAATAGGGAGACTACCTTTCTGTAATGTCGTTTGAGGTGTTCCACTCGCCACTGACCAACACACTTTCAACCCAAACTAAGTGTGACTGCCAGCGAACGCCCTAAAAAAGGTTCACGCGACCTCATGAGATGTTAGCTGCGGCTGATAGACACATTTAACCTTATATCCTTCTGCCTGCACTTACAGCAGATGTACATGAGCCGGTTGGAACAGATATATGACGTCCGTAAATTTAATAGTTTTTAATGTTTGCTACTCTACCTGTAAAGCTTGTACATTCTTTTCAAGCTCTGCAATGTGCTGAAGTTTTCAAACTCTCGCGCTTTGAGCAAATTGCATGTATTGAATCATTATTAGATAACCTTACGTATTGTCATAATCATATCACCACAGAATTACTTCTACTCAAATCATAAGAACTTCAGTAAGGAATATTATATTAAATCTCACCAGTGTTCCAAGAGTATGGATTCAGAAGTAAATAAGCCAAGTTTTCTAACCTGTGGGGTCTTTTTCTATATCGCTTGCTTCTCTATTCAGTTTAATATTTACGGATACTGAGAATGTGGAAAAATAAGGGGTTCATATCTTAAGGTACTAATTAATGACTTACCAAGTGTTGTTGTTAATAGTTCCAAATGTACCTGATCATATTCATGTAATTCTTCAAGATCGGAGGTTCTTATAGTTTGAATATTTTACATATAGCAATATGTTAATTAACTACAGTAATTATTATACTATGTAAAATAGAAAAAAATCACCATCAGTATCTCATAAACAAAAAACACTAATTGGAAAAGCATTGTTTTAGGTATGACGGCATCTTGGACAACGGCGGTGATCAAGGGACTGTTTTGCACACATTTCTTTTAAGGGTATAAAATGTAACCGGAAATTAAATCGATTATAAAAACCATCTTACCAAAAACACAATCTAATTAAGCTATGCAGAAGCATCAAAGTTGCACAATATAATATCGATTAAAACTTTTTGGCCTCTTACCATCGAAAGATCAATAGATGTAGAACCTTCGCTACCATCTAAGGATCAACAACCGTCACATGTATAGTTATCTACTGGTAGTTGTTTAGCCTGATCGTCAGTCATATGTAGGCAAACAGGGTGATACCTGCAGATACGCGAAAGAATGATATAAATCAACCACACAGAATATTGCATTCTCATATTATACTATCTGATGGCACATAAAAGAACCAAAACCGCGGGGAGAGACAGACTTACAATTCTCTGCAAGCTTCACACTTTAGCATACAGACATCAGGGTTAACTGGCATCTCGCATTTACAAACCCTTCAAAAGAAAAGTCACAGCCTTTGGCCTGGCGGCACAAACTGCAGTTTCAAATACCACGACAGACCGAACAAATCCAATCAGGATTTTGCTTTGCTTCAAGTACATTCTCCCAATATCTGTATTTATACATATTAAGAATTGAACAGACATTAAGTTTTGTGTATATATAAAGACTGATGATACATTTGCGTGTACACCATCTATCTTTAATGATGAAAAATACATTTATTGTTTACATGTTTAAAAATTAATTCAATTAATTCGTAAATTTTCACTTTTTCAGGTTTATTAACATGAGAGGTAATATAGTTTGTTTGTTAATATTGGTTAATTGAATAAACCTGAATAATCAATTAACGTACATATACTAACAAAATAAAGAAAGAATTTTAAAAGATCATCTCACACCCGCTGCAACCGGGATTCCATCAACAGGGGTTAATCAGCAGCAACCCTTTAATAGCAAGGAGGCTCAGGCCTGCAAGTATGGAAGCGGTACCGAAAACCCGCCATGGCTGCAACCACATGGCCGCCCCGCCAAGATACGGGTTTCGACATACTAAGCAATCTCATGAGCTAAAAAAGTAACCTTATAAGCTTTAGAGAAACTAAATAAGCTCATAAGGTGGGAAAATACGCTAATCCAAACACCCCCTAACAGAATTTGAAAACTTTTTACGACATGAGGCTCAGATTCGTTGGTAACCGACAAAAGCGGTTAGATTCGTTGGTAACCGACAAAAGCGGTGACATCCACCATGGTTGCAAAGCTAATACTTTGCCCTCCCAATGCGCAAATGTCAATGACTTTAGTCTAACCTATTCGAATTCATCATAGCCTCTTTTTGGTGCACGCAGACCACAATTGTATTATAGGCATAACGGCAAGCTTAATTAGCTCAACCCGCCACAATGGCCTTTCTCTTCAACAGGGTCAGATAACTTATTCAAACTCGTCATAGCCTCCAATATTCAATCCCTGAGTTGTAATATAACTCATTCAGTGTTGTGCTTCTCTTAGATGCCTTTAATATGATCTGTTTTAGAGCACAACACTGATGTATCTGAGAGAAGCATCTAAGATGCTCATCGTGACACACCAATCAACAACGCCACCCACCATAAACGGCGGCAACGAAGAGATTGGCAGCATCGATTTTTCAACTCATGAGAGTATAACACGTAAACAACAATAATGTTATCAACCAAAGAAGATACTATGAATCCTGAGCCACGAATCCGTAGCAAAAGAGAAGGGTCAACCCACCATGGCTGCAAATCCAATTACTTGCCCCCTGTGGGGTCTTTTTCTATATCGCTTGCTTCTCTATTCAGTTTAATATTTACGGATACTGAGAATGTGGAAAAATAAGGGGTTCATATCTTAAGGTACTAATTAATGACTTACCAAGTGTTGTTAATAGTTCCAAATGTACCTGATCATATTCATGTAATTCTTCAAGATCGGAGGTTCTTATAGTTTGAATAAAAAACTAAATCGAAATAAAAAAATTACTAACCCCAAAGTAACAACAATCGCAACAACCCTAGAAAAACAAAACCCCCATAGAATGCCATCATATCGTACAAGAACGAAACCTCAACAACCGTGACAATCCCACAACAAAATCAACCCTTGTAATCAGTATGTTAGAGAGAGAGAGATGATCAATACAGAGAGAATCGGTGATGTCCTCTGTGTGTTTGATGTGCACAACAAAATCAACCCGTGTAATTAGTATGTTAGAGAGAGAGAGATGATCGATTAGAGAGAGAGAATCCGTGATGTCCTCTGTGTGTTTGATGTTTGTTTTTGGATACGACACGTACCCACCATGAAATAAAGAAAAGGAAATGGTGGACACGTAATAAGGAAAAAATGGATCGGATCCGGGTCAGAACATGGGTTCCGGCGAGCACCGGTTTTTCCGGCGGGTTGCCGGGTCCGACGGGTTTTCCAGCCGAGCATTAAATGCGCATTTAATGGTAATTGCTGCCATTTAATAAAAACAAGGTTTTTAACCCGCGCTTCGCTGCGGAGCGCGAGTTTTTTTAAAGAAGCATAGAAACTGAAAGAGTGTATAAAGACAAAAGCAAAGATAACAGTAACAATTAGTACACGCGGTTGCGGCATGTACAGAATGAACCATTTACGTAATTTTTCATAAAAATGCTTACAACCTTAAAAATAAATTGCATCACTTTAGCAACACAAATTTCATAACACAAATTGATGCTGAGAGTTTAAAACTACGTCTTTCTAGTCCTGTGTGTTTTCAAGCTTCCATTTTCCCTTGCAACCTGATCACCGAAACGTTCACAGTTAATAGTGAGTTGAGAATGATGGTTTTATATATAAAAATGCCAAGTATCTCAAGTTTTAAAATACGTAGAGGATAGGGAAGGAAAGTATTGCTTACCTGATATCCATCAAAATCGCAATAAAATGGGCAAACGCAATCTCTGACGTTTGTGTTATCAATATAAGCTCCCCTATAAGTATCAGCAAATTCAAAAACTCTTGAGGCTGTTCTAAGGAGTGTATCTGAGTATCCAGGATCGGTTCGTGCCGTGTCCATGTCTTCAGGTCTTTGTCAACAGTTATGGTCATTGATCGGATCACCAACCTACAAAAATTAGAACAAAAATACTATATATGAAGGTGTTTTATGTAAAAGATTGTTATCAAATATTATTAAGCCAAATATTGAAATTGTAATTATAACCATTTCTATACTTACGTTCTAGCATATGAAGACACCGCTCAATCAAGAATTTTTACATTATTTAGAACAAAATGTTGGTTACTACGATTATAGGGGCCATTTTTCATTTAAAAATTTGGACATGTCTTTTTAGGTACATATATGTTGGAGATATATATTCTCTCTACACAAACTTGCCACAACGGGTGTGTGATGTATAGAAAAAAAACAGTATGAAACATCAGGTATATAGCATTAAGCAGTCTCTAACCTGTTTGGAAATAAATGGCTGAATCTCTTAGGCGGTAAGTGAGCTTCCATACCGTAGTGCCATTTTCGCTACTCTTGCCTGATTCAGAAGAAACATTGGATTAATGAAGACAATAAAGCTCTTTAACTAAAATACAAAAATATTCCTAGCCATCGTAGTTTTCTAAGTTGAACAGAATCCGTTGATCAACGTTTCTATCCTTAAACTCCCAACAATTTCTTATATGTGCAATGAAAGTTGACAAAACAAATATACTTCCTAAGGCGCTTAATCTGTTATGATATTTGGAAACATTTTTATGAAGGTAGCACGAAAGCATACCTGAAGAAAAACAAAAAATTATCAAGTGAATACCACATGTGCTTCCTATCCAACTTTTCTGGTGCAAACTGCCGCGTGAACCGAAGTAGTTTGATGATCATAAGCACCCTCTATGCCCGTGAAATTGAATAAAGGTCATGACATCTTATTATGAAATAAGTACATTTGAACTCAACGTATTCATAGCATGAGTAATCACACTGGTGTAGATCCTAGAAGTTGTTGGTTCTGACCTTCGTTTCAAAACTCAGCTGAAAAACATTAAGAAGTTGTAAAATTCAGTTAAACACACAAAACCGAACACATTATAGGTAACTGCTAAAATAAATATTCATTAAGCAATTCCCAACAACTTCTTCAAGTTAACAATACCTTCCTGTAATTGCGATAGTTTCCTGAGAGTCACAAAGAGTGTTTTTTCCGCTTGGTTTAGCCACTGCTCTGCTTAGTGCATCATCAGTTGTAGTCACATCAATTGCAGTCGCATATTTGTAAATGAGTCGCAACACACATCATAGCAGCCCCAAAACCAATAATGCTATGCTGACAGCTGCTTGTTTCTGTTTCAACAAATGTAAATGCAAGGTCGTTTGATACAAAGAGATTGAAGTCATAGCAAGCCCCTGCATAGTGGTCATTAACTCAATTACCTCATAGACGCACCATTCATGCACATTTTGTAGACATTTGCATTAACTCAAATAAAGTATCAGCAAAGTGCATACTTTGTATAAAACAATGCATTTTAAAGTGAAATGTATTTTTCCTTCGGTGGTCATTTGTTTATGCAAAGAGCCAACGAACAGTCATTGGACACCTCGGACAGCGTAAATAGTTTATCTTAGAAAAAACCCATATCACAAATGCAAGGTAGTTGCACCTTTTGTAGACATTGCTTTAACTCAGATAACATATTAGCTACAAAATACTTATGCGTCTTAAAAAATTACAACCACTGAATCATGATACTATGATAGCCAGGAAAGTGTTGTGCAAATTACTAACAAACAATCTTTTAGTCATTTTCAGACATATAAAAGACACCTGATAAATGCAGCTCAGATAAATGCATGTTCAGATGGCTGTTAGAAAAAAAACATTAAATCGATATGTCACACGCTGCTCATCCCAATATTTGTATACCCATCTGACTTGTTCAAGTTTACAGCAACCCTGCAACATATTTTGTAGTTTCTAAACTGTCAGGTTTGGAAAATCCAGCTTGAACATTGACACGTATTACGAAAATCAGTATGACCATAAAAATAAATCTGAAAATAAAGGATTGCGAGCTTCACTGATCTTGTGTTATGAAGGAATTCATAGGAGGCAGTAGTTTACTTTTTCAGGTTTATATTTATGGTCATAACATAAATCGTAAAAAGGATCGAGTACCATATCGAGATCCACACAATAACATACCAATAGTCGGTATAAGTAGTGATGAAAGGAGTTTGAAAAGTGAATATAAAGATGCAATCTCTCCATTAAAATAACATTAACTTTTGGCAAGCTAATTACCCGATTGCAAAAGGGCATTTTAAACCGGCTTTTTCAAAACCGAGTTCGTGTTTAAGAAAACACATATAATCGTTTCTTTCAACGGATATTCAGAAATTATTTTGATATGATTAATTAGGACTGCTCATAGTTATTTTAATGTGTATTTTGCATTAAATTCAAGAGTTTAATATACCTGTGAGTATAGCAGTTGCAACATCTGCTCTTGGTTCGTTGTATGTTGCGAAGTTGAAATAGTGTTCAGGGTTGTCCAAAGTTCACTACCAATTTCGTGTTTCTTGACAGCTGAATCGATGAATTCTGTATACGTTGTTAATCTTCAGCAACCATTCAAAATATTGAGTGTCTCTAGCATCGTTGTTAGCTTGTATGTCGTTACCCTCAGTTGATTATGAAATAGTATTCAACTTCCACTAGAAGACAAATCCTAAAATATTTCATTTCAGTCCCTCAACTCTCCAAAAGTTACACAAATAGTCCCTAACTTTTATTGGGCCCTTAAACCCTAAAAACCATACCCGGATCCATAACCAAATCAAAAGCCCAATGTCCTAGCCCAATACCCTTTTCATAAAACCACAAGGACCTTTTCTGCCATTTTCCAAAGTCCTTTTACACTACACATAAGATAAACAAAGAGAGGGACTGAATTTGCAATTACCCAAAAGTTTAAATTCTATTTACCCGTTTTACAGTTATAAAGGGCGCGAAGTCATGTTACTATTCATGCTTCGTCCCCATTTCACCAACCAGGGTAAATCAAGGGGCTTTTCTTAATTAAGGGTCAAGGACGACAATTCAGAGGCTCTACAACCTAATGGCAGGGACAAATGAGTCAAATCAAAAGCTCTCATTGGATCACTCAAGCTAGAAGGCCACGTGGCTATGAAGAAAGCACAAGGAGAGGTGGGTTTTACTCTATTTTCACTCACAAAACAAGCACAAGCTGTCACATCAAGGAATGACAGCTTGGCAATCCGTGGGAAAAAGATCATGATCCAAGGGCTCTAAATCATGATCCAATGATTAGGAAAATGAATGGCAGAGATTAGTGATGCAAGCAAGGGCCTAGAATCTTCATCAACAGGCTATAAATAGCCCTCACTATCACACACACACACCCGAGTTTTTTTAGTAGCTTTTAGTTAGTAGCTTAAATTTAGCTTAATTTTCAACTTATGTAATTTCATTTCAAGTTTTTTGTAATCTCTCCCTTTAAGTAATGTAATCAAGTTTTACATTAATGAAAACTTAGTTTAATTTTGAATAATCTTTTATAAGTGCTCACTTTTCTCCTTAAATGATCATAAGCTACTATAAGCTCAGCAGCTCTCATGAGTCTATAAGCTCAGGATTTGAGCTTAATTTGGTTTTAATCATACATTGAATATCTAAAATCAGTTAATCATATTTACCTTTGCTTTTTGGATTTTGGCTTTTGGAAGGGAGACCTATCATGGAAGGGTCTCCAAGGACTATTACTGGCTTATTTCTAATAAGCCAGAGCTGTTGATTAAGCTCAATTGAGCCATAGCTTCTGTTTAGCTGAAGTTGAAGGTTAGTTTTCATTTAACTTCTTTTTGTCCTTTAAATCCTAGTTAAATAAGTGCTTATTAGTGTAAACTGCTTAATTGCTTAATATGTTAGCTTATTAGTGCTTATTTACTTCCATTCTAGCTTAATCAGTGTGTTTAATAATCTGTGTTAGTTTTTATAAAATAGATCTTGTTATAGCTTAATTTGTCTTAAAATCTATAAAAACAAAAAAAAAATAGTTAACATAAGCTTAGATTTTAAATTTAGCTTAAATGATTGATGATTTATGTTTGTTAGGTTAGTTAGTAGCTAATTAGCATCTGGTACTTAAGTCTAGTTAATTAGATCTTAAATTCATAAGCTTAATCAAATCTGTCACAATTTAAAGGGGTGTTTGGCATTAGTTGTTTTGACCTCAAAAAGTCAAAGGTTTTTGTGCAAACCATTTGAGACAGCTTTGATTTCAGTTAAAATCATTAGGAAAAGAGTTTTAACATGTTAGTTTTTAAAATTGAAAAAGTTTGAGCTTATTCTTGTTGTCTCAGCACCAGGGGAATTTTCCTTGTGATTTCACTTGTGAAATTTTGATCTAAGCCCTCTAAGGCTTAGATTGTGTTTGCTTTAAGGTTTTTACACTTCTAGTGAGTGTATTAGGTGCAGGGTAACCACATTGGTTACCTGCATTTAAGCTTTTGAACTCTTGCCAAGTGCATCAGTACTAACAGCAGTTAGTACTGCTGTCACTTTTAGGTTTCATTTTAGCTAGTAATTTTAAGATTTAGGCTCTTAAATTCAAGTTAAATTTAGATTAGATATAGCTTAAGTTAAATCAAGTCTTAGTTTTCATTTACTAGCTTATCTACCTAGGTACATTTAGTCTTAAAAAGTCATATAAAAGCCAAAAAGCCAAAAATAAGTAGTTTAGATAATTTTCTTCATTAGAGCTTAGTTTAGTTGCTTATTTAAAAAAACTGAATAGCAGGGGCTTATTAGGGATCATTAGTAAGCTTATTTTCAAAAGCTTAGCTTAGGTCTTGGCTTATTAAGCTTTTTAGTTTAGCTTGATTTTGAGCTTTTTAAGTGTTCATTCCTGAGATTGCTTATAGAATTTCGATTTCAGATGGCTTATAGTGTTTAATGTTAAATTAGCTTCTCAATTCTAGATAGTAGGTATCATAAGCTTTCTAGAACTTCTTTTGGTTTTGAAAATGAACTTATATTAAAGCTTGTGCAAGCTTATAAGTTCAAATAAGCAAAAGTGAGCTCAAAAGCTCACTTTCTGTGAACAGCTTATACTTAAGCTGTTTCAGTGCTTATTTGTCATTTTTAGACAAAAAGTTTAGTTTTAAAGCTGTTTAAAATCAAGTTTTTAATAAGTTTGGATATTTAGTTTTTGTTAAAAGTAAAAAAAAAAATAAAAAAAAGCAAAAATGGGGTTTGCATGCCTCGAACCCCTAACCTCACTCTTATAAACCCAACGTGTTAACTATCATGCTACAATAGCTCATCCGTCTACTTCTCCTTCCATTTAACTCTTATACTCATTTTTCTTTTAAGCCTTTTGTAATAAGCCGTAGCTTATACAAGCTTATTTAGAGCTTATTCTTTAAGCTGGGGATTTGGTCATATTTTTCCTAAGATCTTTGTTACATTTTGCACTTTTCCTGAATTTTCCAAATTTTTTCTCTTTATTTTATAATTTTCTATGATTTTTCGTAGGTTTAAAAATTGAAAATTCAATAAAAAATAGAAAAAAGTTTTAGAAAATTACAAAAAAAATAGTTTTTAGTTTTATAAAAATTACTTTTAGGTTTACATTCAGAAAAGTCATTTTAACCACTTTTAGATTTTAATTTTTATTTTTAAGCTCTTAATTTTAAGTTTAAAAATATGATTTTAATTTTAAAAATAGTTAAAAATATTTTTCTGAGTCTTTATGTTATTTTAGACTTTTCTAAGTTTAAAAATCATTTTTCTAAATTTTTAGGACTTAATTTGCTATTTTTTAGGATTTAATTTGATTAAAATAGTTTTAAATTCATAATAAATTCAAAAATAACCAAAAAAATGTTTTTCTTTTTCTTAAAATTTTCTTTTGTCCTATTTTAGGTTTAGAAATTTAGTTTACATTTTTAGAAGTTTATTTTAGTGTATTTGCTTATTTGTCGCTTTTAATTGCTCCCGTTAATTTGTTTAAGTGTTTAATAGCTTTTAATTATTCATTTTAATTGTTGCTTTTATTTAATAGTTATAGATAATCAAAAATATCCTTTCTTTCATTCAAATCATAATCCGAGCTAAAATGTGGTTTCAATTTCACAATCGTTGGGGAAACGACCCGGGTGATCATACTTTCCGGTTAAATATACGTATTATATATTATATATATATCTTTTAAGAGTGAAATTTCCTTAGGGAATTTTCTTAATTGCTCTTGTGGTATTATATCGTATATTTTATTGTGTAATCAATTTTTGGCGCCGTTGCCGGGGACTTGTGTTAAAGATTCCGTCGTTTACGTTTGTTGATTTGGTTTGAAGATCCTTTCGTCCTCGAAAGTTTCATTTTTGTTAAATATTTCAAAAATTCAAAAAAAAAAAAAATTAAAATTAAAATTAAAAATTGAAAAAGTAAAAAAAATATATTTTCTTTTTCTTTTTAGTATAATTATCATATTAAACATATTAAAAAAATCAAAAATATAAAAAAATTTCCTTTAAAAAAAAACACAAAGTTGGTAAAAGAACACCAACATTTAA
>BQNB010181113.1:0-12618 GCA_026074375.1 Tanacetum coccineum
CTTCAAAGGCTATTCCTTGTTAGTATAAATACACCTAGTTTAGTCAAAATTAGGTTAGCTACTCTATTATTATTTTTTCATCTTAAGAGTTTGTAGCAACTCTTAATTTTCTTTCAATCATCAATAAAGTTCTTAAGTTTATGCATCTTGATTCTACACTTAATTGTTAAGGATTCGTATGAATGATCATGGAACCTACACAGAGTTAGGAATGGCTACGATAGCAATGGTTCAGTACCAAGGCCAGCACAAGCTGCTCGTGCATGCTCTTACTCTGAATTCTTAAAATGCAAACCTTTGGACTTCAAAGGCACTGAGGGAGTCGTCGGACTCACTCGATGGTTCGAGAAAATGGAATCTGTGTTTAGCATTAGCAATTGCCCAGCAACTAGCCAAGTCAAATTCGCGACTTGCACTCTACAAGACGATGCTCTTACATGGTGGAATTCCCATGTTAAGACCACCACTCCAAAAGTAGCTCACGCCATGCCATGGGCAGCACTGAAGAAAATGATGACTGATAAATACTGCCCGAGGGGTGAGATCAAGAAGATTGAAACTGAAATGTAGAACCTTAAGGTTAAGGGCACCGATGTGGTAGGGCCTATAGTCGACGATTTCAGCAACTAGCTTTGATGTGTTCCAGGATGTTCCCAGAAGAGGTAGACAAGAATTGGAAAAAGTATATAGGTTGGATTGCCCGGATATACCTTGGCTGTGTATAAGGCATCAAAGTCGAAGACCATGCAAGAAGTTATTGAGTTTACAACTGAGTTGATGGAGGATAAGACCCATGCCTATGCTGAATGTCAGGCAGAAAGGAAAAGAAAGTATGATGATCTTCCCCAGAACAATCAAAACCAACAACAGCAGAATAGGAGGCAAAGAACATAGGCCAGCTTTGCTGCGGCAAATAGTGCCAGAAAAGCCTACGAAAGGGTCTAAGCGTCTATGTGCCAAGTGTTTAGATATTAGAAAAGACTCGGGTCCCCCCCGTGTTATTTTACTGTATTTATATAGATCGTTAGTTTAATAGTTAAATAGTACGTTTTTCGGTTTTTATGTCGGGTTCAAATACCCGGTATATCTTAAGTTACTATATATAGTATCTTCCAACTTTGGAGAGACAAGCTAGTTCTTAAATTAATTTTACAAAAGAAAAACACTTATCTTCTAGACATTCTCTCTCTAGTGTTCTCTCTCTCTAAAAACTAAGCCGATCCCGGATCGTACCGTGTTATGATATAGGTTATACCACAATTTGGTATCAGAGCTTATGGGATTGATTAGTCATGTGTACGGCGAATTTTGTTGATTTAGTCGAAAAGTGCTTAATACATAGAAAGTTTTAGCTCGTTTTTAAAAGATCTCCGAATTTTGTTGTTTGTAATGATGAAGTTTGGGTGTTTCTAGTTGCTATTACCTTGTGGTATTGTGTTGTGCAAACGAAATCAAGCAAAATCGTTCAAAAGGGTGATTTATAGGTGATTTTGTGTGAAAAACGTCGTTGTTCTTCGTGGAGAGTTGCCAGAATTTCTTCACGGCGGTTTGGTGAAAAATAGTATTTTATTGAGTAGGTTACCAACCCTCTGACACACGGCGGGTTGCTTAAGTGGCGAGTTGCTAAAGCGGCGAGTTGTTACTAAGCAGCGGTTTGCTTACCGGCGGGTTGAATAGGCGGCGAGTTGCTCAAAGAGGCGAGTTGTTAATACGCAGCGGTTTGCTTAACAGCGGTTTGAACAGGTTATCAGCGGGTTGAATATTTTAAATAACTAATTCCTTAAGGAAACTCTGGCGGTTTGAAAACTCTACGGCGGTTTGATCAAAATATTCTTCGCGGCGGGTTGATTAACTCTTCGCGGCGGGTTGCTTGGCAGCGAGTTGTGTTCGGCGAGTTGCCTTAAAATTCCACCGGCGGGTTGCTTAATTCTTTGCAGCGGTTTGAGAGCCTTTGGCGGCGAGTTGAGCTTCTGTCTTCAAAATTTGAAATACTTCAAACTCGGGATTCAATATCACTAAAACAAAACACGAATACATTAACCTCACCACTTTTAACGTACACTCACTAATCATTGATCGATCAAAAAACATTTCATATTATATAATACAAGTTGATCTTAGATGCAAAAGACATCCAGTGTGCAGGTTCTGATTACACGCCCAACAATGCCCTCCCGCCACCCCGCCCCCCTGACAGAACAGACTGTGATTCTTGGCAACATGTATTCGTCTTATGTCTAGGAAAGGATAATGAAGTGAATTTATGTAGTCCATTAAAGAAGGACATCAGATAGGGAACGGTTTCAGATGTTATTACTGGAGGAACTGAGGGTGCAGTTCAACAAGGTCCAGTACGTGCTAGAGTCCTTAACGACCTTTCAGCTGAAGAAAAAGAAAGGTATAAAGCTGACATTCGTGCAACCAATATCCTACTTCAGGGTATACCAAAGGACATCTACTACTCATCATATCACTATCTAACGCAAGACATTTGGGAAAAAACGTAAAGATGATTCTGGAAGGTTCTGAGTTAAACAAGGATGACAGGGAATCTCAGTTATACGATTGAATATGACCACTTCGTAAATCAAGGAGAAGGCATTCAAGGATACTTACGTTGGTGTACGAAGCTCATTAATGACATGAGAAACATCAAGATGACCATGGTCCAGGGATGCAGCTTAACTCAAAGTTTGTGAACAACATGTTGCCTGAGTGGAGTAGATTCATAACTGAAGTCTAAATAAACAGAGGTTTGAAAGAGTCAAACAGTGATCAGTGTATGCCTACCTAAAGCAACATGAGGTGCATGCTAATGAGAACAGAATTATGATGGAAAGGTTCGGTCAACCAAATACTGATCCTTTGGCACTAGTGTCGGACGCCTCAGCTCAGCAGTATCCAACACAATCATCCAAGTCTCCAAACTCAACAGAACCATATCCTTCTGACAACTTTCAAATGAACTCAGGAAGTTCTTCAACAGAAAACCTGATTGAAAGTTTAACCAACTCACTTGCCCTCCTCACTCAATCGTACAAATCACATCTTCCTCAAACAAACAATCAACTGAGAGCTTCGTCAAATGCAAGGAACAAAGCTATGGTTCAAGACAGGAAAGTGTGGTTCCAAGATGTCCGTGCTGAAGTTTACAATGGATAATCAAGGAAGCCATTTCAAAAGAAACATGCAAGAGGAAAATGGTGTGGCGGGAAATGTAGGAGCTCCGAACAGAGGAGGCATGATTAATTCCTGGTCAGTGGAAACCCATCAAGTGCTACAACTGTAACGGACTAGGGCACATTAGCACGTGAGTGCAAGGCCAAAGCGACTTCAAGATTCAGACTACTTCAAGGACAAGATGCTACTAATTGCAAGCCCAGGAGAATGGAGCAGTTCTGGATGAAGAACAGTCGTCATTTCTTACAGGGGAACAGGTTACCAACGTTGATGATGATGTGGATGATTCAAACAGAGAATGATTTGGCACTCATGTGGATCACATTTTGAGCTGATGACTGTGGATGCATTCGACTCTGATGTTGATGGTGGGTCACACTTCACAGACCATGTTCATGGCAAGGCCTCACATCTGAAGTCCCACTCACGATGGGAAGTGGGCCCTCATACGACTCGATTAAATCATAGGAGGTACAAAAAAAAGGATCATGAAGCCTTTGTAGATCATATGGTGGAGTATCATGATGTTACACGAGATGCAAAACGATGTACACATAAACTACGTTGTTGACTATGATGCTGACTTACGAGTGATAGTAGTATTATCCGTATGATCAGTATGTGGAAGACAACGAATAAATGTTGTATCAATGTATGCTATTTCTGTACTCGAAATGATGCAATAATGTTATTCTGATGAAATGCATGAACATGGTTGTACAAAGTCGATTAACAAATAAGCCAGATAAGTTAATAAAAGGACTCAGTGACCCTCTGATCTTGCGAGGATTATAAGGAAACTGGTCGGGGAATATGAAAATCGGGCAAAGTTGATTTAATGATAGAGATAACGGAAAAATTGATGAACAATATGAGAATAATCATCTCGGACCGAAACAGAAGGAACACTTCTTTTAAAATTTGAACTTCATTCAAGCACAAATACTCCTTAACTTCTACAGTTGACCATTATAAGTCATAGACAGAAGAATGTAAAACTCTGAAAAAGGATTTTAAACAAAAGGGAAGACAAGTCCTTGAAGAGTTTTTTAGACTAAAAAAAGACAAAAGATAGATTGAAGATAGATTATACCGAACAGGGTCAGTCTGCTCAATGTTCACATGTTGTGTCAAACCAAAATCATTTTATGATGAAAAGCACAAGTTGTTTTTTTTCAATAGGCTACAAAAAGCAGCTCAGTCTGCTGTGTATATAATGGTCAATATTGTCTGTCACGACCAATCTACACCCACTGTCATTTACATGACTCAGAGGTGACACGTGAGGTTAGCTGTTTTTTAAGTAACTAGAAAAGAATGCTGTTGAAAATTGCAAAGCTCTATGTGTGGAATATAAAAATTAGGATTTCTCCCCCGATTACTCGAAAGAGAACCTTCTTGCAACCTTTGATCCCCAAGTATCTGACCCCAGAACTGATATTTTGGTCATAGATGGGACAACAGAAAAAATGGCTGAAGACCTGAGCTCAAAACCAATTTCAGCATTGACAGTGTATCCACCCAATACTCCTGTCAAGCTTGTCCCCAGAATTCTTCCAACTAAAAGTCAAGTGAAGATTAATCTTTATGTACTCACACAACTTTTTACTGAATTTGACAAAACTTGCAAAACTAGAATCACCCCATCAGGTCTGACAGAGGGGGAAAGAGGTTTTGAGCAAACGAAAAGATGTTACCTCACTGAAGTTATTCCATTTTTCAAAACTCTTAAAGAACACTTTGTTGGAGTACAAACAGCCCTCTTTAAAGAGGTTAAAGAAATGGAAGAGATTTTTGATCAAATGAATAACGAAGTGGACCAGAATTCTGTAGACAAGCAATGTGCTGAAATTGAAAAGAAAAACCTTCTCATTGAAAATGAGAATCTGATTGTTAAGTGTTTGTCGACTCAACTGCTGTATGATGTGGCAAAATCACGTTGTCTAGATCTTGAAGATGACGTGTCTAAAGTTCATGATGAGTCAAAACTTATTTCAAAACTAGAAAGAAAAAAAGGATCCTAAATCTGCATTTTAAGTATCAACATCTTCAGAAAGTTTTGATAATAAAAAAGTCACAAGCATCACAGGAAGTCTCATGATTTCAGATCGTTCTTTAAAATCAAGAACTCGAACATCAGATTCATGGAAAGATAACGTGTTTGGACCTTGAAAAGATCCTAGTCACATAATGTGAATGACAGAAGTCGTGAGCCTTATAGTGCTGTAAAATGTCACTGTCTTATTGAACAAAATAATTGCGATAGATTAGAATTTAGAAAATGGTTAAACATCATTTCATGGAACTGTTTGATTCAATAAGATCTTGCGTGCATCATACAAGGTGAAAAAGGATTCTACATGTTGATTAGATTGAGTTCTAATGCTAAGTGCGAAGCAAAGCGCCTTGTTTCACCAGTGACTATGTCAAACCAAAAGTTCTTGCTCCTGGCATGTATGCCATAGACGTAAAACCCATCCCTCATCCCCTTAAGAACAATAGGAGTGCTCATTTAAACTATATCGGCCATCTTAAGGAGAGTGTAGAAACGGTTAGGGAGATTGTAGAGGAAGCTAGAGTAGTTAAACCACTGGATAGTTCACTTAACTATGCTTGCGATAAACTAAGTTATCCAGGAATTGTTATTATGTGTGATTGGCACTTGCCCAAAAAATTTCAATGAAAGAGATAACAAGGCTCCCTCTACCCCTGTTACTAGGAAAAAGCAAGTTACATTTAGTGATAAACAAGGAACTTCTTCTAGCAACACTCAGAAACACAAAGTGCACCAGAGAGTTCAACTGACTAATATCCCTGTGCTTCCCTCTACAGGAGTAAACGATTCCACTGAAGCAAGCGGCATAAGCTAGAAGCAATACAAAGAAAAATAGATCTGCCTGCTAAGAAGGAGAATAAGACAGGTAGTAGTAGTCGCCTTTAGGACAATAGGTCAGTTTGGACAAAAGTGAATCGGGTTGATTCTAGCATTAGCTCTAAGCGTGTTGTAATTAATTCGAATTCTGAATCTGTAAACTCTGCAGAGTAATGGAATGTGTGTTGTTAAATGTCTTGAATTTAGTTGAATGTACAACCACAGTTAGAATTGTCTTGCATAAAGAAAACAAATCTGGAAACAAAAGGCAAACTGTCTGATAAAACAGTTATTAAAACAAGATCCAAACAGATCTGGAAACCAAAGGCAAACTGTCTGATAACAGTTTAAACAAGACCAAGACAGATCTGGAAACCAAAAAGCCAAACTGTCTGACAACAGTTTGTCCAAAACCCAAAGGGTTTGGAAAGCTACGGGGAAACTATTTGCAGATATTGGTTATCAATGGAGACCCACAGGAAAGAAACTCACCTTAGGAAAACTTGATTGTGGTTCTCAATGGAGACCCACGGGAAAGAAATTTGCCTTAGGAGAAATGTGCCATTTAACTAAACTTTCTGTGAAATGTTCTACTCTATATGCTAACCAAAAGGACCCCAACAAAAATTGGGGAACCGATATTCCAAACTCTCCAAACTCGACTGTTTTCAAATGCAGGTCGTACAGGTCATGCTTTGGTATCTGGACTCAGGCTGCTCAAAACATATGACGGGGAATCGTTCAAAGCTCATGAATTTTGATAGACAAAGTTCATCGGGTCAGTCAGATTCGGGAATGACACTTAGAAAAACTATCATGGGTTATGGAAGATTATTGTTATGGGTGATAGTGTGATCTTAGGGTATACTACTGGAAGGACTTGGACACAATCTATTCTCTGTAGGGCAATTTTGTGTTTCTGATCTTGAAGTTGGCCTTAAGAAAGCATACATGATTTGTTCGTGAATCTTAATGGCACAGATATCCTAAAGGTAGTCGTGGCTCCAATTTGTCACGATATCGATTGATGAATGTGAAGTCTTCTCCGATATGCTTGCTGTCCTCAAAGATTCTAGTCCAATCATGTTGTGGCATCATCGTTTAAACATTTAACCTGCGGCACGATCAATGATCTTGCTCGAAAAGATCTGGTTAGAGGCCCTAACCCAGATTGAAAGTTTGAAAAAGATCATTCTTTGCTAGCTGTCAAACTTGAAAGCAGAAGTTCTCCCACAGACCAAAACTCTGATAATTCAAATATGGAAGTTCTTATACCTCACATGGATACTTTTATGTGCGGTCCAATAAGAGGTGGTGGAGGCAATAAAGCGAAAGAAATAATCTTAGTCATCGTGGATGACATATTCAAGATTCACATGGGTAAAATTCTTGAGGTCAAAAGGATGAACTCCAGAGTTTGTCACCAACTTTCTTAAAGCAAATAACAGGTTGGACTCAAACAAACGTCTGATTCTTCCGCACATGATAACGGAACAGAATTCGTCAACCAAGCTCTGTCTGCTTACTTTGATGTGTGGCATTATTCATCAAATGTCTGTTCGAGAACTCCTCAACAAAATGGCGTTGTTGAAGACGTAATCGCTACACTGGTGGAAGCTGCACGTTCAATGATGATTTTCGCGAAAGCTCCATGTTTTTTTTCTTTCTATGGGCAGGAAGTGTAGCCACTGGCCTGTTATACTCAAAAACCGATCACTAATTCATAATCCTTTCTTCCTAGTCATACAAAACCCACGTATGAGCTTGTACATGAGAAGAAGCCTGATCTCACAGTCTACGAGTATTTGGTGATCTGTGACTATCCTACGAATGATAGCGTAAACTAGGAAATATGTTCAAGGCCAAAGCAGACATTGGAATTTCGTTGGTAATGTCCTAGCTGGAAGGGCTATAGGATCTACTACAAAGAGAACTCGTCGATTAATGGAAAACAATTCACGTCACATTTCGATGAGATGGAATCAGGACACAATGGCTCCTGTACGCGTAAGTTCTGGACCCGTGCCTGTCTCATGACCCTGGTCGACTCAATCGGGCTCACTCCAACCGCAAAAGAGCTGAATGTTATTTCAATCCGATGTTTGATGAACACCTTGAACATTCTCGAGTTGATGAACTAGTACTCCTTCTGCTACTGAAGTTAATGCTTCAGTTGATGCCACCAAAGTACATCTTTGTCTAAACAATTGCTCATGAGCACCGTAACAAAGTGCTCAATCGTCAACATCCGATAGTATCTCCAGTCCAACACCAAGAAATTCCAGAGGACACCCCACCCCCCCCCCCCCCCCCCCCCCCCCCCCCCCCCCCCCCCCCCCCCCCCCCCCCCCCCCCCCCCCCCCCCCCCCCCCCCCCCCCCCCCCCCCCCCCCCCCCCCCCCGTTTTCTTGATGTTCCTCAGCCCTCAACATAACCTTGTTACTGGAGATCCAGGTTCGCACAATCATCATCGGTATTGTTAATGCAGCGGAACCTATCCAAGTTATCTACCCTCCAGATCATATCAGGAAGATTGGACCAAGTTCATCTCTGATAACATCGTGGCAATCCCTCTCGTCCTGTATCAACTAGAAAACCAGTTAGCATCCGATGCTTTGTGGGAGCTGTTTCCATACTGACTGTCCAAAAGTCGAACCCATGAACTTCAAAATGCCGTGATAGAAGACTGCTGGTTTCACGCCATGCAAGATGAAATTCATGGAATTTGGATCGACTTGAAGTATGGGAATCTAGTACTCGCCCAATTATGTTATGGTTTATCGCTCGTTAAAGTGGATCTACATAGAGTGAATGCTTGATGTGAATATGGTGATGTACTGAATAAACAAAGCTCGGTTAGTCTGCAAAGGGATATCGTCAGGAGGAAGGGTATTGATTTTGACGAATAGTTTGCTTCCTGTTGCACGGTTAGAAGCCATACAGAAATATTCATTGCAATGCTGGCAAACCAAGAACATATCATCTACCAAGATGGATGTCATAAACTGCTTTTTTTGAACGGTGTCTTCAAGAAGAGGTCTTTGTCGTCAACCTGAAGGATTGAAGATCAGGAAATCCTACTCACGTCTATCGTCTGAAGAAAAGCTCTGTATGGGCTTAAGCAAAAAAAAAATCACCATGGGCGTGGTATGACACACTCTCAAAGTTCCTGATGGCAAAACAATTTCTTCAAGGGGCCGTGGATCCAAGGTTTTTCACACGCCAAATTTAGGCAAACGCATTCTACTGTGTTCAAATATACGTTAGATAACATCATTTTTTGCCTCAAACAGATCTTTAATGCGTGTAACATATCTTTCAAAGAAATGAGCTCAAATTTAAGATGATCGATGAGAGACAAATGTAGTTTTTATTAGCTACAAGTTTCTCAAAGTCCCGGGAGGCATCTTTATTTAACAATGCGAAAATATGCTCTCGAAACCTTAAAGAAATATGGAATGGATCCTCTGACCCTGTCGATACACCAATGGTGGTCGAGTGGAATACTGGGATGAGGATCTCATGGGGTCTACTAGTTGACCCAAACTCGATTTTGAGGAATGGTTGGCTCCCTATTGTATCTTACAGACAGTTGACCCGACCTTGTCTTCGTGTTAATCGTGTGTAGATATCAGGGCTAAGCCTACCAAATAGCTCTTTGAAGCTATCAAAAGTGTCTTTTGGTACTTTGAAAGGAAATCCATTCACATGGAGTCTTTGGTATCCGAAAGACAACGCCATGTCACTAACAGCTTATGCAGATGCGGATCATGCGGGATGTCAAGATTCAAGAAGAAGTACGTCGGGAAGTGCTCAGTTTCTTGGAGATAGATTGGTTAGCTGGTCATCAAAGAAACAACGAAGCACGGCAATATCAACTACAGAGGCTGAATACATAGCCATGTCTGGATGTTGTGCTCAAATCCTTTGGATGCGATCCCAGCTCAAAGACTACGGATTTGATTTCAATAAAATTCCTCTGTACTGTGATAACAAAAGTGCTATTGCTCTGTGCTGCAACAACGTCCAGCACTCTCGCTCTAAACACATTGACATACGGCACCATTTCATCCGAGAGCAAGTGGAAAATAGAGTGGTTGAACTCTACTTCGTGGAAACGAATTATCAACTTGCAGATATTCTGACCAAAGCCTTACCAAGAGAACGGTTCGAATTTCTTCTTCCACGCCTAGGCATGAAGAGTTTGACACCTGAAACTCTCAAACGTCTTCAAGAAGGAAAGGATGAGTAAACCTAATGCCTTCATGTATCCTTTGTATATACTTAAAAAAATAATAATAATAATAATAATAATATTTTATAGTTAAGTATTTAATAATAGTCACAATCATAATAAAATACTTAAGACATATTTTAAGTCTTTTGGATTTACTAAAAGGTTTGCAATTACTTCAAATTGCAACCCGGTTTAATGTCTGCGCATGGATTACGTTATATCCATGCTTTGTGGGAGTAAAGTAAAACAATGGTGCTGAGGGAGATGTTCGCCTGATCTTTTCATCTCAATCAACGACTACAGCTCTTTCAATAGAAACCGGGTCGTTGTTTGAGGGGGAGAGTGACTGTGAAAAAATCTAAGGGGTGATAAAAGACTGTTGGGTGTTATAAAAGTCTAATCTTAGATGGTTGTTGTATTCTAATGGGTTAATATTTGAAGGGGAGCTAATTAACTTTAACTCAAAGGTCCAAAGTTATCTATTGTTGTAAAGTTTAGGGTGTAAAAAGCATTTGCTCTTTGTTTCCTAGCCTTATTAAACTATAGGGACTATGTTGGCCAAATGCCTAATCTTAGAAATGCCCTAGAAACACTTAAAACAAGAAATAAAAGAAGAAGGAAACCCAAGGGACCAAATCTGCCAAGTTTGTAACTTATGTGTATAAAAGGGCAGCGGGTTAATGTTTAGTCAAAACCTTAAAAATAGTCAAAGAAAAAAAAAACACACACACACACACTCGCAAACCGCCGCCAAGAACGAAATCACATATCGCCAATTTTCAGCTTTTCTTACTAAGGTAATCTTCGAACCTCAATCTATATCATATATTCAATGTGTATATCAAAGAAATCGATCTAAAACACATCACAAGTTGTAGAAAATTAGATATAGGGTCGTTCTAAGTCGAGTACACAAATGTAGTGTTGTAAGGTGTGTTCTGATTGCTGGGAATTGTTCATTAGGTACTTATTAATGTGTTTTGATGAGTTGTTTTCTATCTCTATCAAAAACGAATGATTTGCCCAAGATTCTTAGTGGCGGGTTGCGTGTTTTTCATTACGGCGGGTTGATTATTTTTTGTTATTAATATTTATTTATAAATAAATGACTCAACCCGCTGGTTGCTTTAACGGCGGGTTGCCATTCCAGCGGGTTGCCCAAAACAGCGTTTTGCCTACGAAAGGCGGGTTGCCCAAAGGCGGGTTGCCCAAAGGCGGGTTGCCAAAGGAGGGTTGACCAACGGCGGGTTGACCAACGGCGGGTTGCCATAATTCTCTATTATTCTTATGTCCAACAGGTAAACCGCCGTCTCTCGGCGGTTTGGTCGAATATTTTATATATTTGCGGCGGGTTGCTCAATTCGCTTAACGGCGAGTTGGCATTCTGCCAAGCGGCGGTTTGGGCTAAATTTCATATTTTGTCCCATTGGAGCCCAATGCCTATCAAGTCCCATTCAAATGACCCAGTTGCTTTTCTAAATCCCATCAGGGCTTAGTTAACAAGTAATTGATCCTGTTGGATAATTGAAAGATTTTAATCAAACCAGAATTTCAACCTTTCTAATCATTCGCGCTGTTACATGATTTTGTCAATGCTAATGTTCTCTCTAACTTCGTTTCTCTGCAATGTTTGTCTTCTTTGTTAAATGCTCTATTGCAGAATTCGATGGCAGAACAAAATGTTCCCGCTCAACCTCCTACAAGAACTGATGAGCAGATTGTTCCACGCTCTCAGTGGTTAACAATCGGGAAAAGCAACCTCCTGTTCAATGCACAAAAGATCCAAAAGAATCCCATCTTTCAGATATCAGTGGACATTCTGAAGAATACCAACTTCTTCCAAGCATTGACTGCATCTGCAAATGTTCCTGCTATCTACCTGCAACAGTTCTGGAAGACAATGTCATATAATGAGAAGACTGGGGTTTATAGCTGTCAACTTGATGAACAATGGTTCGATCTGAATTATGTGCATCTAACATGGGCGGCAATGATAACTCCTCTCAACCAGTCCTTGACAGGAAAGACGTCTGGCAGTGACAAACCCAGACACCCAGTTCTGCAAATGCTGTGGGGAATCGTCACTCAAACAAATATTGATCATGCAGAGCTCATATGGGAAGAGTTTACTCAAGGGATCCAGACCTACTTCTCTCACAAAGCCAGTCTGAAGAACCCAAAGAAAAAACCAACTCCTCTCCTCATCCCTTATGGACGATTTTCCAAAGAAAGTGGTACATGAATCATCATCAACATCTGATTCAGAAAGAACTGAAAGTGATACAGAATCTGGTACTCCTAAAGGTGACAAAGTTCAAGGTGAAATAATC
>BQNB010181115.1:0-12618 GCA_026074375.1 Tanacetum coccineum
CCTCGGCTCAACACACAGGTGAAAGACACTTTCGACTGTAAAGTGCTTCAAATGGTATAGTCTTGATGCTAGCGTGATAACTATTGTTATATGAGAGTTCGACTACTGGAAAATGGTTAACCCAACCCTTTCCAAAGTCGATTGCACAGGCACACAACATATCCTTGAGAGTTTGAATAGTCCTCTCGCTTTATCCGTTAGTCTGCGGATGATATGCAGTACTCATGTCCAAGTTAGTACCCAAAGCTCTCTTAAGGGACTTCCAGAAGTTTCATGTGAATCTAGGGTCACGATCACAAATAATTAAGACAGGGATTCCATGCCTCGTGACCACTTCCTTTAGGTACATTCTTAGCAGTTTCTTTAGAGGATCAGTTTCCCTTATTAGTATAAAGATTGCGAACTTAGTGAGTCGGTCGACAATTACCCAAATGGTGTGGTAGCCTTGTGATGACTTAGGAAGCTTCGTGACAAAATCCATAGTGATATTGTCCCACTTCCCTTGAGGTATATCAGGTTGTACCAATAATCCTGATGGCCTTTGGTGTTTGGCCTTGACTTTAGCATATGTCAGACATTTGCTAACATAGGTGGTGATGTTAGCCTTTATATTGGGCCACCAATATAGCTTCTTCATCTCCTGATACATTTTGTCAGAACCTAGATGAATAGAGTATTTTGACTTGTGGGACTCGTGCATGATCACAGTCCTCAAATCGCCATAACATGGTAACCAACTCCTGCCATTGAAGCATAGAGTTCCATCCGCACGGGGTTCTAACTTTTCTGTTCTAAATTTCTCCGGATCCTTAGAATTTTCAAGCAACATACCTCTAACATCTTCGTTCTTGATGTTCTCTGGTTTCCGTGCTTCAGTCTGAGCATCCAAAATTTGTTTGGGGAGATTTAAACCTATAGTCATGACTAAGGCTCGAACCCTTAATGGTGGCTCTCGTTCCTTCCTGCTCAAGGCGTCAGCGACAACATTTGCTTTCCCTGGGTGATAACGAATCTCGCAATCGTAATCACTAAGCAATTCTAACCAACGACGCTGCCTCATATTCAGCTCCTTTTGATTAAGAATGTGTTGTAGACTCTTGTGATCCGTGAACACCGTACACTTGGTTCCGTACAAATAGTGTCTCCAGAGTTTCAGAGAAAACACTACCGCTCCAAGTTCCAAATCATGAGTCGTATAGTTCTTCTCATGAATTTTCAGTTGGCGTGATGCATAAGCAATCACCTTCTCTCTTTGCATCAACACAGCGCCCAAACCTTTGATCGAAGCATCGCAGTATACGATAAAATCTTCGCTTCCTTCAGGTAAAGCCAGAATTGGTGCACTACACAACTTCTGCTTCAACAAACAAAAAAATTAAACCAACTTCTGCTCTCAATATTTGGAAAACGCTGTTTCTTTTTTTCATCCATTAAAACTTAACCTTCCATCTGAGTGAGCTTGGTCATAGAGTGTTGCAATTTTCTCGAAAATCCTTCGATGAATCATCTGATACATTACCAGACCCGCAAGACCTAAAAATTGACGAATCTCCATTGGTGACTTAGGAGATGCCCAATCTTTAATGGATTCGATCTTGGCAGGGTCCACGTGAATACCCTGGCTGTCAATCACGTGACCGAGGAACTGTACTTTAGGAATCCAAAATTCACACTTGGAAAACTTGGCATACAACTCCTCTTTCTTAAGCAACTCTAAGATTTCCTTAAGGTGCTCTTTATGTTCTTGCTTGTTCTTTGAATATATCAGAATATCATCAATAAAGACAATCACGAATTTATCCAGATATGGTTTGCATACCCGATTCATAAGGTCCATGAACTCAGCAGGTGCGTTTGTCAAACCAAACGGCATAACTTGAAATTCATAATGGCCGTAACGAGTTCTGAAAGCGGTTTTTGGAATGTCTTCTTCTCGAACCCTCAGTTGGTGATAACCTGACCTTAGGTCGATCTTTGAGTAGACACTCGACCCTTGAAGCTGATCAAATAGATCGTCAATTCTTAGAAGTGGATAACGGTACTTCACCGTTAGTTTATTCAATTCCCGGTAATCAATGCACATCCAGAATGATTTGTCTTTCTTCTTGACAAACAAGACCAGAGCTCCCCAGGGTGAGGAACTAGGTCTTATAAAGCCTTTGTCAAATAGTTCTTTTAGTTGCTCCGACAACTCTTTCATTTCAGAAGGTGCCAATCGATAAGGCTCCCGAGCTACGGGTGCAGTACCAGGTATCAAATCGATTTGAAATTCCACTTGTTGAGACGGAGGAAGACCCGGCAAGTCCTCAAGAAATACTTTAGGAAAATCTCGAACTATTGGTACATCCTCAAGTCGCTTCTTCTCTGACTTGTCTTCAACTTCCTTTGTAGTAACATGTGCCAAAAAGACTGACATCCTTTTAGTATGTATTCTTGTGTTTTAAAGTACGAGATAATGTGCAGAAGAGCCTCGTGTCCCCGGTTGCTTCCGTCACCGTGAGCAATTAATGTTTCATTTCCCCAGGGGATACGAACGATCTTCTCGGCACACACAATGATTGCTTGGTACTTTGCCAACCAATCCATACCAATTATAGCATCGAAACTACCAAGCTCTACGGGCATTAAATTTATGTTGAATGGGTGGTTCAGGAGATTTAATGTGCAACCCCTAAGGATAGTGTTTAACCCAATTATTCTCCCGTCAGCTAGTTTGACATCATAATAGTGATCTAAGGTAGATGTCGTGATATCAATTTGGGAACTAAATGCAGTACACACAAAACTCCTATCGGCACCAGTATCAAATAATATAGAAGCATAGCGGTTGTTGAGAAGGAACGAACCACGTACACAACGTTGAGTATGGGTTTGTCCCGGCATGTCCTACCGCGACTAAAACTTTGGCTGGAGCCCTCATTACCAACTTGATTTCCACAGTTTTTGTTGTTTCTCTGTCTTTGGACATTCCCTCTGAAGTGGGATAGGTCAGTTTGAGGAGAGGGGAGATAGGAATCACCTTGAACTCCACACTCGAAGCAAGTAGGTTTCTGGCGTGACCCAGTGCCCCACTGATTGTTAGCATTGTTGGCATTTCCCGCACTCCTACAGTCACATGCAAAATGGCCAAATTTGTTGCATTTGTGGCATTTTGGAGCACACGTACCGTCGTGGTGATAGTTGCATTTAGCGTATAGGGGTTTAGATCCCCCGTATGGCTTCTTTTCTCCAGTCCCTACAGTATAAGCCCTGCCATGTCTACCCATATGTTCGTTTTTGTGGTTTTGATTGGTTTCCGGAAGTGTTTTTCAAACTCTTTTGTTTCGTCAGCCTTGTCTTTCAGCAATGGTGCTGACTTTCTTATCCATTAGTTCAGTGGCCATTTCAACAGCCTCTTGCATGATTTTCGGCTTTGATGCTACAATATTTCCATAGATCATGTCGTGCAATCCGCCGACGTACCTTTCAATCTTGTCAGACTCCTCAGGAAACATCCTAACACACAGCAGTGCTAGTTCCTGGAAACGTTGGTTGTACCCTATCACATCAGTACCCTTCACTTTCAAATTCCACAATTTAGCCTCGAGCTTTTTCATCTCGTTCCTTGGACAGTCATGGCAGTCATTTTCTTTTTCTCGAGATCAAAGCCCAAGCAATTGCATAATGCAACATCATGACTGACAGTCATAACATGGGAATTCCACCATGTTAGAGCACTTGCTAGAAGAGTACAAGTGGAAAACTTAATATGATTTTCCATAAAGCAGTTGCTTATGCGGAAAACAGTCTCTATCCTTTCAAACCATTGATTTCAACAACTCCCTCAGTGCCTTTGAAATATAGAGGTTTGCACTTCATAAAGTCTTGGTAAGTGCACAACCCTTCGCTCTCACGAGCAACAGGCGTTTTAGTATCCTACTTACCACCTGTTCCTGAAGTATGGTTGACATCGACATTCCTGTGCATCACGTGTTTGCTAAAGCGCAGTGACACCTTGGGTCCTCCATTGCCTGAAGTTGGGCAATTAGTGACTGATGTAGTGGTGTTGCTGTTGGGTGCTGTGGTTGTTGTGACAGGTGTTATTTTGACCTTAAGTTGCTCGTTTTGTGCCATTATTCTTCAATCACAAGAAAATACAATACCTGGTTATAATTTCATAAAATCATAAAACCAAGACATGACATATACAATATAAATACAGTGAGATCACATCACACAGGAGAATATGACAACTGAATTGTAATCAACAATGATATAACCAAAATCGCCATTCATTCATAAACAAATACCGATTACAGACGTTGACATAATACTTACAATTCCATATATAAATTGGAAAACATACATGAATGGTTCAGATATAAAATGATCATAATGATTAGATTACAAAATAAACATAACAACCTAAAGCCTTACTAGCCAGGATTGAACCCGTAATACTTAGTAGGCTATATACAAAATGACTAGCCATAACATGATCTAATCTATGAACTCCTACCAGCCTCCTCTGGCAGCTCTGGCTATGCAGGACCTCCAGCGGGTCCCTGTTGTCCCTGCAGTGCGGTAACCTATCCATGTAGTGCTGCCACCTGTCCCTGTAGTGTGGTTACCTTTCCCTGTAATGACTGCATCACTATCAATGTCTGTATAAGCTGCTGCTGTCGGGTACGATCAGCTGTCCTCAACTCTCTCATCTTTGTAGATCTCCTATGGTCTGCCTTTAGCATCTCTTAAGTCACAGCCTGTCTCCTGCGATCAGCAGTATGCAACTCTCTAATCTCTAACATCTGACCCAATACGATAGTACGCAGTGACATAACCTCTCCGTGGGCAAGATCTCTCGCATCCATTGATCACCTCCAAGCCTCTTGGGATAATCTAGCCTCTGTCTCCATCAGATGAAGTGTATATGCATGTGGCTTAATAGTTCTATCTCTAATAACGCATAATGAGACCGACCAGCCAATAGCTGTCTCTAACAACTCTGCTCATCGTCTAACCCGCGTATAAACTCATCCTTGTATTGCCTAACCCTAGTCCCCTAAATGCTGTCATATGTCCGACCCAGAACTCCGGTCATTAACTAATTGGTGCCCCTGCAGGGTCTCAACTATCTCATCCCATGAGTCGGTGATCCCATATCTAACCTCTCTCTTCAGATCACACCGGATCTCCCTATCCATAGTAGCTACAAAGCCATAGTCTGCCCTAAGACCTCTAGCCGGTCTAGCAATAGCAGCAGATGAGCTCTCTCCTACCTCGTATCTAGGACCAAGAGCGATACCTAACCTCTTTTGAGGTGGTAATGTAACCTCGGTCGTCCACCTAGGACTAGTAGAGGGTAGTAAAATCAATGGTGGTTATGAAGTAGGAACTGATATGGGCAAGGTGGTGGTATCCCTGATGATGGTGCATCTGATATGGTAGGGGAGAGTATGAAGGGTGGTGGTAATGGTAGAGAATGTGAAGTAGATGCAACCTTAGCTCTCAGCAGGATCATAGCAGCTCGATAGCCCAATGAATGAATAGGGCTAGGAGGTGGTGTTGAAGATAACACAGGTGAGGGTGGTGATAGTGGTAGTGATGGAGATGTAAAGCAGGGATATGGTGGAGAATGTATCCTGGGGAAAGTGGTGAAGACCATGGTAAGAGTGGTGATTGATGGTGGAGTAAATATAGGCGAGAAGTCTGCAACCTCTGCATCAGACCATTACTGGTGTAGGAACTGAGCTGGAATAGAAATCATAGCTGTCAAAGGATATGCAGGGTGTGGTGGTGTGAGGCCGCAGACTTGTCAGTCCCCTCGAACGGCTCAGTCTCCCTCCGCAAGACTGGGGCCTATCAGCAAGCTGGTAAAAGGCCAACTACAGATTCCGGCAGAGCTGGGTGCTCCACTCCTCCACACCTCATCAGCCTCTAAGTCAACATCATCAATCATATCCTCCTCTGATGGCTCACCGCTCGACTCCGTCATCTCCTCCATCAGCAGGATAGTTAACAGGATCCTCCTCGAGGTCCTCATCGTCATCCTCCTCCGGGTTCGCCTCAGGATTGGACTTCGGGACATAGTCAGGTGACTGAGCAGTGGGTGAGGCATCCTCAGCATATGGCTGATCCTCAGCAACAATCTCATCATCAGCATGCTCTGGGCCTGGAACATAATCTGGCGAAGGTAGTGCCTGCTCTGGCTCCTCAGGGCCAGGCACGTAATCTGGAGAGGGTGGGGCCTGAAGAGCGGCCTCCACTGGGTTCTCTGCATCTAAGCCAGCTTAAGGTACACGTGAACATCGGCTCTCGGTATCCTAGAGTTCGAGTAAAACCGTCAAATGGCTGGAAACCTCCGTGTATTTAATCCCCGATTCATCCGAATCTAACAAGACTGAATCTAAAAATTCAAAAATAGCTTATACTAGTATTTAATATAAGACTCTATATAGTAATATACATTTATATATCATAACATGTATATCATATTAATGCCATCTAGTCCACCAACTAATGCAACAAGTATGTATGTCATGAATGTATACACATATGTATGTCCCGTGTAAAACCCCTTTGTATGAATTCGATGTTTGAAAACGGTTATAGTCCAGCAAAAACATTTGACCTGGTTCTCTATAACCTTGGCTCTTGATACCAATCTGTAACACCCCCAAATTGGGTCGCAGCGGAATAAGGGTCCGGGGCGTGTTACTTCTCAGATCAAAAACACAAGATATATATAGAACGACCAAAAAGTCGTTTTAAAACTGATACATTGGATTTAACAAATGTTTGATACAAATAGCCCGAAGCTTTAACTTGTTCATTGTTATTATTACAAAGATACTGGTTCACAACACATGAGTTTCCCAAAACATAATGCAACCATATCTTTAGCATGACATCCCAAAACAAAATCACCAATGTATCCTTGGCACCTTATGCTTACTGATCTCCTAAAAAACATTGCTTTAAAACGTCAACAATAATGTTGGTGAATTCATAGGTTTGATAAATCATATATTGTAGGACCACAAGATTTCCCCCAAGTGTAATGATAATGACAACAGATGGTAGACATCATAATAAATGTAATTAGCGTTGCACCTAAGCTCATGACACTGAATAGCTCGACCATAACGAATACAATAATAAATGGCCTACATTGCCCATGATGATGTTCTAACCCGCAACATCCTATGTTCGACATGGTATACGTTCGTTTGCCCAGTGATAGCTAATCACCCGAACGGGGGATGCAATCCAAAAGATCTATTACATAACATTTCGTGCTCAACAATCCATAACTGACAGTTCATGATAAAGGGCTCAACGAGGGTATCGCACTTGGCAGAAACACGTAATCATAATGTAAAACTATCCACGTTGTGACAATTTAAAACAATGCATGTTTCTCACCCCAAAAACTTATAAAACAAATCATGTAAAACGTGGGGCTATGAACTCACCTTGAGTGAGCGAATATCAAGTATATCACAAATAATGCGTCACGCAAATCGTCAGATGCAACCTATTTAATTTAAGGTCGTATAAGTACTAATCACATTGGGTAACTACTTACCAAATATCATACTATATAGCTAATCACCATCATCTATTGTTATAGGTAAAATTGTGTTTAAATAAGTTAAACGTTATAATTTCCGTTGTAGTAAAACTGGCGTAACTTTCGCGTTTCAAGTCCGTTTCTTGCGTTTCTTATGTCCACGTTTTCGTATTAAGACGAGTTATCAATATTTGACATTTTCATATTTTTAGTCCCCTGATGAACAGTACTTTTTACTGTTCACACCAGTTATAAAGTTATTTTTATAGTTTTAGTTATCGTAAAACCCGTAAACGTCGTATTTTATTCGTTATAGCTCCATTTTTAGCGATTCTTTCGAGCACATTCTTGTTATTGAAAGTCCTATCTATTTATGAGGTTTACAAAAATATATGTTTCTGTCATGAATAGTAACTTTTATAAAAATAGTTTTATAAAAGTATTTATTGTCGTAAACTCGCGTAATCCGTAACTTCTTCGTTATTTATTGAAAAATTACGTTTCTTATCATTTTGGAATCCTAAAAATATGTACAATCTGTGAAAAATACTAAACTTTCTGTTTTAGAAGTATTTTATAATTGGCTTTTATAAAGTTCATTTTATAAAACCGGTATTAACGTAAATCGTATTTTTATCGTATCTTTTTAGTTAGTAATCCGTTTTTCGAGTTTCTTAGCTTTTTGGAATCGTAATGAGACGTACTATTTTATAAAAATATAAAGTGGTCAGGTTGTATGTCGAATTAAAACAGAAAGTTTGGATGTCTTTCTTGAATTCATATGTAAACTTTGTTTTTAAATCTTTCAACTTTGTAAATTACCACAAGTCTTTTATACCATATATATTATATGTCTTACATATAATAAAGTCCATTAGTCCATCTCTTGTCCAAAAGTCCATGATAACAAGTCCATAACAACTCTTTTAAACCATAATTTTCTTAAGTATACTTTATTTACTAGTTTATACATGAATCTTTTATACATTAATCAAAAGTGTACAATATCTATACTTCCATTGTATCCTAATTTTAGCATCCATATAACATAAATATAGTCCATGAAACAAGATTAACAAGTCTTTTGCCATACTTTTACTTGAAACTTATTAAGTGAACTTTTAAAACCCTAATTTGTACATATCCATTTTTACACTAAATCAACATGGTACAATACTTTTACATCTATTTTAATATGATATCATTAACATCATAACATTTGTAAAAGTGTATGATAAGTGTAAAATACACATATCCGTTTGTACCTAAAACAACCCAAATAAACTCAAAACGGATCAAAAATGGCAAAAATGTGCTTTTATCTGAGTTTTATGTGTGCAGGTACGGATAAGTCAAAAATCACAAGAAAACAATCAAAAGCGAGCAAACACGGACACTAGAATCAGAAGAGTACAAAGCCGAAGCCTCAAAAGTCCAAAGCCTTAGCCAATTTTCATACTATAAGGCCAATCTTTGCATCTTTCGAAAGTTCTTTATAACTTAAAAAGAAGAAATGAAAGAGAGGGGCCAAATGTGTTAAATTCCCAAACTCCAACAGTTTTAACTGTCGAAAAAGAAGCGGGAACCACTTTTACTATTCATCGTCTCTCCCATTTTCACTGCCATGGTAAAACAAGGGGCAAATCAAAATTAGAGGGTGCGTTGGTCAATTCAAGGAAGCTCAAGCACAAATGAAGGGTCAAATTAGTCTAATCAAGGGGATACTTATCCTAGCCCAAGCTCAAAGGCCACATCACAGCAATGAAGCACAAATTGTGCTGTGTTTGTGCTAAACTTACACACAAAACTAACTACAAACGTACCACATCAAAGAATGCCACTCAGGCAATCACATTGTCCACCACATCTTGATCAAACGGCCACAATTGATGATCAAATGATTGATTAAATGAATGGCAGAGATTGAAGATTGGAGAGCAGGGCTAGAGGTCCTAGAAGCTTCAGCTGGGCACTATAAATAGGCCTCATTCTCACACACACAAGGAGTCTTGAATTTTTCTTTTTAATCTAGTTTTTACATAATTCGTATTTTATTTCTTAAATGTAATTTCCTTTTTCAAGTATTGTAATCAGCTTATTCAATTAATGAAATTCAGTTTTTAATGTTTTAAATTCCGTTTTCTAAGCTCTCATTTAAAGTCATAAGCTCTCTTAATAAGCCATATTGTCTCATAAGCTAATAAGCTCATTTAAAAAGCTCTTTCAGTCTATAAGCTGAAATAGAGCTGTTTGAATTCAGTATTAACCTTATCTAAACCTTAAATCAGTTTAATCTCATATGGATCTTATTGTATCTAAGCTTTTGGAAGGGGATCTTACCTTGGAAGAGATCCCAAGGACTTATACTCTAGCTTATTCATAAGCTAGAGAGCTTGTAGCTGCCTTAATTGGTTCCTCTTGTTTAGCTAGAGGAGTTTGTAAGTTTCTCTTTCATTTACCTTTAAATTCTAGTTTTAAATTTTGAAATTATTGCTTGCTATATTTAGATCTGTTTATTTGCTTATTCTCTTTGCTTGTTAGCGTTCAAATTTCTCTTCTAGTGCAATTTAGTTATATGTTTCCATCTGTTTTTGCTTAAATAGTTATAGATCTTTAGTTATCAATTTCTGTCATAAAAACTCATAAAACCCAAAAATATTAGTTTAAATAGTTTAGATCTTAGATTAAAGCTTATTCAGTTGTTTAATCATGATTGTTAAGTTTGTTTTAAGCTAGTTTTTATCTGGTATTTAGTGTCTGTTCATTAAAAAGCTTTTCTCAAATCTGTCATAATGGTTAAGTAGTGTTTGGTTTAGTGCACTCTTAATTTGCACTGGCAGTATTAACATAAGTTAATACTGCTGAGCCTTTTACACTAGCATAACAAACTTCTAAGTTAGTACTGCTTTTACAAGTTAGTACTGTTAGCTTTAATCTCAGTAGAGTTTAGTTTAGTTTTAGCTTATTTAGATTTAGTTTTCATTTTCTAGCTTATCTCATTGCTTTTAAGTCAAATTAGGATTTAGGAGCTTAAATTCAGGTAGGACTTAGATTAGTTATAGCTTAATTTAGTTTAAGTCTTAAATTTTATGTTCTAGCTTATTGTCTTAGCTTATTTTGCTGTCAAAAGTCATTAAAAAAAACCTGAAAACATCAAAAACAGTAGGAACTTAAGTAGAATCTTAATTTGTTAATTTAGCTAATGAGTCTAGATTTTACAGCCTAAATAGATAGATCATAAGTAGTTTAATAAATTCTTTAAGTTTTAGAGTCTAGTTTAGCTTTTTAAAAGTTTTTAGCTTATTTGGAATTTGAGTTACTTGTTTATTTCCTGAGTTTGCTTGTTTCATGCTTAATTTCATTAGTTTAAAAGTACTTCTAGCTTAGTTTTCTTTGCATTTATAGATTAAGCTCATCATAAGCTAATTAGAACTTCTTCTCTTTTTCATTTTGAACTAATTTTGAGTTTTTTATAGCTTATTTTCTAAAACAGAAGGTTAAGCCCCTCTTTCTGAGGTCAGCTTAAAAATAAGCTCTTATTGAGCTTATTTGTGAGTTTCAGACCAAGTAGCTTTTATTAATTTTGTTCCTACTAGCTTCCTTTACAACTTTGCTCTTTCAAGCTTTAAGTGATAAGCACTTTTAAAATTTGAGCTTATCATTGGACTTTAGTTGTAATCGGGTTGGGCCTCAGGGACTGTTTGTGTAACTTTCAAATTTTATTTGTGTCTTAGTTAGTCCTTGCCCGTTAGTTACTTTAGCTCAGTTAATCTTTTTCTCTTTTGCACCGTTAGTCCCTAAGTTAGTTTTTAATTAGTTTTATATTTTTAATTAATAATTAGGGTTTAATTTCAATTAGTTTAATTAGACTTTAATTAAAAAGTAAAAATTAGGGCTTTTATTTTTAGAAAATTTCTGCGCACTTTCTTTATCTAGTGTAATTTTTATAAAATTTTAGGACTTTATTTTTAATAGTTTTATTATTTTTATAGTTTTTAATTAGTTTAAATTTTAGAAAAATCATATCTTTTAATCTAAAAAGCCAAAAATAATAATTTCTTTTTCTAAAATTTTCTTTTGTCCTATCTTAGGTTTATAATTTTAGTTTACATTTTTAGGGGTTAAAATTAGTAGGCTTGCTTATTAGTCACGTTTTACTTATTTTCCGAATTTGTTTAAATTACTTAAATTGTTTTTTTATTGTCGATTTTTATTTAGTAGATTTAGAATATCAAAATTATCTTTGCTTCATTCAAATCAAAATCCAAGTTCAAAACGAGGTTTCAATTTCACTAGTCGTTGGGGATAACGACCCGGGTGATCATACTTACCCGGTTTAATATACGTATTTTATATTATATTATATATATTTTTGAGAGTGAATTTTATCAAGGGTAACTTGGTAATTTTCTTAATTACTCTTTTAAAGTATTATATTTTATATATTTTTACGTGTATAAAACTACCACATCAAGTTTTTGGCGCCGTTGCCGGGGATTAGTGTTTACGATTCTTTCGTTTTGTGTTTGTTGATTTGGTTTGAAGATCCTTTCGTCCTCGAAAGTTTCATTCTTGTTTTAAAATTCAAAAGTAAAAAAAAATTAAAAAATATAAAAAGTAAAAAAAATATTTTCCTTTTCTTCTTAGTATAAGTAAAAGATAAAAAAAATAGAAAAATCAAAAACATAAAAAAAATTGTCTTAAAAAAAATAAAATAAACAAAGTTGGTAAACGAACACCAACATATAATATCTTCTATTGAGATATTATCATTTCAATTTCCGGTGAACTTGCAATTGTTCCCAATTCGTAATCAAAGATTTAACACTTGCCATTTGTGTCTCTACCAAGTACGGCTCACCTTGAAAAGCAATTTTCAAGAGCTACCGTGAAGTAGTTGATTATTTGGTTTAAGTCTCTTCCGTGTAACCGTTAAAATTCATTGTTAAAAAAAAAAAAAAAAAAAAATAAAAAAATAAAAAAAATTAGTGTAAAGTTTTGTTTTTTAATTTTTAATTTTTCTTTTTATGCGCACTCGTTCGCAATCTCGTAGACGTCGTCAGCAA
>BQNB010181116.1:0-12618 GCA_026074375.1 Tanacetum coccineum
ATAGAAGGTAGGCATATTCTACATTCTTCATATGGTACATGCCCCAAAGAATTTGAGCTTGAAATAGTCGAAGACTGTCATATCTGGTACTTTTACCACTCAGACACTTGCTGATAACCCCATCAAATGATCTCCAGGGTTAATGCAGCTTGTTGACATTAACATTAGTGATCACCTTTATATCTTCACTATGACCAAGATCTTTAAGAAACGTAAGAATTTCCTCTTTAAAGGGTAGTTCCTTGAATTGCTGATTAGTGAGTTTTGGGCATATTTGAAGCATTTCTCTGAAGTACTCAAGATTCACAATATGTTTCTTATTGTTCATCCTGAAATAAATTGAGTGATGATGAACTGTAGCAGTGGCCCAAAACTCTTGCATGTATATTTCTAGAACATCCGCTGTGATCTGGAATGCTTTGTAAAAGGGAGTGAGTTTCAAAACATCATAAACCACTTGAAGAGTTGCTTCTTTAGAGTTGAGGCCTGAGCTTAGTCGAAGATTACTTTTGCCAATCTTGAGTCGGTTGGCAGGAGTGACTAAAGCGTCATCCAATGCAATTTGTTGATCTCTTGTGATGTCTATGGTTCTGCATAAGAAAGAATCAATACAGTTTCTATATAACCAAATTTATATATAACTATATAGACTTTTCATGATGTGAAAATTAGGACCTTTAAGACTTTTACCACTTGAAAAGATATATTCCTCTGAATGGCAACTTAGATAGACTTATGTGCATAATGAATTAAGGTAACTTCTTTAACAATTCAGGAATCGTGGTTTTTCTAACTAGTAGAGAATTTAGATATCCTAAGTTGTTTATTAGTTAACCTTGATTTTACCTTGATTTTACCTTGTTTTAAGCCTATTTTAACTTAATTAGATAGCATAATTAACCAACTTTAATGAGCCTGCTAAGTTAAGTTTTAATTTGCCTTCAAATTGGAATTTTGATCTTAAGTGTTTTTTGGTCTAAATCAATTAGATTGTTTCATTAAAGATTTCACTAGATGAGAACAGCTAGATCGGGTCCTTAAACAAATCTACTAGATCGGGTCCTTAATGAGAAAACCTAGATTCGTTCCTTAAGAACAATGACTAGATCGGGTCATAAATCGAATCAACTAGATCAGGTCCTGTAAGAACAGCTAGATCGGGTCCTGTAAGAACTAGTCTAGATCGGTTCCTTTAAGAACATAACTAGATCGGGTCTCAAGGGTTTCTACTAGTTCGGTTCCCAAAGACATTTGTCTAGATCGGTTTCCAAAGAGATTTGACTAGATTGGGTCTTTAAGTGATTTGACTAGATCAGTTCTCAAATGGACAGGATTAGATCGGTTCTCAAAGTAAGTCGACTAGTTCGGGTCCTTAAGGAAAAGACTAGATCGGTTCCTTAAGGAAAAACGACTAGATCGTTTCCTTAAGGGAAACGACTAGATTGGTTCCTTAAGGAAAACGATTAGATCGGTTCTTTACAGAAAATGACTAGATCGGTTCCCAAAGGTTTTACCTAGATCGGTTCCTAAAGGTTTTAACTAGATCGGTTCCTAAAGGGATTCGATTAAATAGGTTCCCAAAGTGAAACGACTAGATAATTCACTAACATGATTTAGCATTCACACTTGTTATTTTAGCACCTTTTTTCATTTAGAAGAACTTTAACATGGAATCTATTCATTAGCAACAATGAAAGAAACATACACATTCTAACCGAGCAAGAACATAAATCAATTCTTCAAGATTATACATGTTTATGCTCTTTAAAACATTCAAATACAATCAAGTGATCAGAACCTACATTCCCATTATTTTACCCACTAACAACAAACATTAAAACCTAAAAACCCAAATATGCGAACAAACAATCGATCATATCTTATTCATATGTTAAGCCCATAAAAAACTGCTTTAAACAAAGCTTCTACACACCAATGCCATCAAAACCCCTCAATCAATTTGAAGATTTGAACACTTTTGATTTTGAGAAACCTTAATTTGAAAATTAGGGTTCTTCGAGTTTAAAAATGGTGAAATCAAAAAAATTCTTTCAAGGTTTGAGATGTATATGACGTGTAGAACGAGTTTGTAGTTATACCTTTGAAGCAAAAATAACAAGAGATGGAAATGAAGGTGATGACGATCGAGTATTGGTGAGGGAGGGAAAGATATTTTCTTAAGTGTGTGTTTGTGTGTGTAAGTGACGAGAGGGTTGAGTGGTGTTATGAAACAATTATCGTTTTGTACACATTCAACCCCCCAAGTTACTTAACCCTTTAATTTACACTAATAAGATTAATTAGGCAATCATAGTTTAACAATTGGCACAAGTAGTCCCTAATGTTTTTTAACTAGCATATCTAACCTCTTAATTCACACTTAACTCCCTAAAGGCATAAACACATAACATATAAGGCACACGTAAGCTAAGCACAATGATATTCCGTTATTGTTTAAAACCTTTTTCCATTGAAACTCATTATTATTTTGAAGAAGATATTTGACATTTTCTCCCCCTCAAACAATGACCCATTTTCTATTTAAAGAGCTGTAGTCGTTGTTTGAGAAGTCAAATGTCTTTGAAAAAACATTTTCTGATGAAGCAATGTTATATCTTTGAAAGAACAAACACCAAAATAAGATTTCTCTTATTTTAACACATATACACACTGACACGTACACGTATGGTAATATAGGAAGCACGGGTTGTGATGCAAAGTAATCACAAGCCTTTGCATGGTCATTAAGTAGACCATGCCCGAGAATAAATTCCCGTTCTGAGGTCAAGTTTTCTTTTTGAAATACTTGCCTTTAAGATGGTGACCGGGTTGCTATCTGAAATAATAGCAAGCCATTTGGCATGTTTTGAAAACAGTTGAACTTCTGCTCGAACTTCATTTACAGCCTCGTATCATTATTGAATGACATTTCTAAGACCGTAAATGTTATCGATTTTCAGAAGACATGCCCTTATTGCCTCTTTTTATATTTTTCTCAATTTTTAATTTTTTCTTTGGTTTTTAAAAGTTTATATTTTTGTATTTTGTTTTTATAAAAGTTTTCTAAAAATAAAAATCTTTTTGGTTTTTATGATTTTTAATATATACATATTATACAGGATATATGAATAGGTACCACCACTATTCTTCAACTTCATCTGCCAATTGTTTTAGAGTCTCTTAATAAGATCTTCAACATCATCCCAATTAATTTGCGTTCTCAACTTTCTCACCCAATCTTGGGTGCAAATCAAAGCTTCAACAATCGTCGTTGACAAGCGAGTTCTATAGGGGTCTAATACACCTCCACCAGTAATAAACGCCGCTTCAGATGCCACAGTTGAAATTTGAATTGCCAAGATATCTATCACAAAAATATATATAACACAAAATCACAAAACTATTACAGATTACACTTATATGCAAGTAAAAGGTATAACAATTGAAACATTAATATAAAATAAATTGTTTGTTACCCTCTACCATTTTTTGAAACAATAGGAAAAAGCAAGACAATTTACTTTCCACCATTGGAGAATGTCAAGGCTCTGACCTTTATGTAATTCAATCTTCGACTCTCTAAGGTATCTATCTAACTCTATTTCGGTTTCATACGAGCTAGTAGCATCAACATTATAATAATCATTTAAGAAGTCATTATCTCCATTATTAGGGGATGTAACTTCGGATTCCATGTGCTCACCCATACTCGAATTTGACGATAGAAAATCAAACATTTCTTTATACGTTCCAAATAACTCTCCCATTTTAGTCTTAACCTCTTCAACCATATCCTCAACCTTGCTCTCAAGTTCTTTATTGCTCATAGGTTTTTCTTTAGATATATCATAACTAATAATTTTTCTAAAACCATGAGCAAGTAAGTGACACTTCTTAGTTGGATCTAACAAAACCGCGGCGAAATACATAAAATCATTATACAAAGAAAAGAATTAGACATGTTTAAGATCGTGAAGCCAGAATGCAAATTAAAAATCAAAAAATCAAACTTAACCTCCAATGTTTTGATTAATGATTTTAATAGATAAAAAGGTAGGGTTTAAGGTATTTGTTTTGTGTTTTATAAAGAGGCCCTAGGTTTTTTTTGGTATTGAATTTGAATATTGGAGCTATAAATTAAGTATGGGAAATTATTACCATAATTATAGAATAATAAGGATATTTTGGGTTACAGGAACCGAGAACCGTGGAACCGGGAACCCGAACCGAACCATAGAACCGAAAATATCTCAAAATCAAGAACCGGAACCGATGGTTTCTGGTTTTCGGTTTTGGGTTCTAATCGGTTCCCCGTTTGGTTCTTTGGTTCCGATCACGGTTCTTTGGGTTATTTTGCTATACCCCTACATATACACGTATGGTAATAAATGGAAGCACAGGTTGTGATGGCAAGAGTAATTACACTAGCTCTTGCATGGTTATATAAAGTAGACCAAGCCCGAGAATAAATTTCCCTTTCTGAGGTCAAGTTTTCTTTTTGAAATACTTGCCTTTAAGATGGTGACCGGGTTGCTATCTGAAATAATAGCAAGCCATTTGGCATGTTTTGAAAACAGTTAAACTTCTGCTCGAACTTCATTTACAGCCACGTATCATTAAGACCGTAAATGTTATCGATTTTCAAAAGACATGCCCTTATTGCCTCTTTTTATATTTTTCTCAATTTTTAATTTTTTCTTTGGTTTTTAAAAGTTTATATTTTTGTATTTTGTTTTTATAAAAGTTTTCTAAAAATAAAAATCTTTTTGGTTTTTATGATTTTTAATATATACATATTATACAGGATATATGAATAGGTACCACCACTATTCTTCAACTTCATCTGCCAATTGTTTTAGAGTCTCCGGCGTAAAATTTCGCATACCCAGCTTGTTGATCAGAAACTCAATTCTTTCTCTTGCAAGGGCTTTTGTGAAGATGTCCGCTAGTTGATACTTTGTATTGACAAAATAAAGTTTGATCACCCCATTCTCAACATGCTCCTTGATAAAGTGAAATCTGATGTCTATATGCTTCGACCTAGAATGTTAAACATTGTTACAGCATAAGGCAATAGCGCTTTTGTTATCACAGTACATTGGAATTTTATTGAATCCAAGGCCATAGTCGGTAAGCTGTGATCTCATCCAGAGGATTTGAGCACAACAGCCAGACATAGCAATATATTCAGCTTCCTTACTGGATATCGCAGCGCTTTTCTGCCTTTTCGATGACTAGCTAACAAGTTTGTCTCCTAAGAACTGCATACTACCAGATGTGCTACGGCGTATATCTTGACAACCAGCATGATCCGCATCTGCAAATGCTGTTAGAGCAATTAAAGAATCCTTCGGATACCATAGTCCCTGATAGACGGTTCCTCTTAGATATCAAAAGATCCTTTTGACCGCATGTAAGTACTTTTCGCTAGGTCGTGCCTGATACTAGACACACATGCATATAGCAAATTATAGGTCAGGTCTACTGGCTGTAAGATAAAGGAAGGTGCCAATCATGCCACGATAGTGTGACGGATCAACATCTTTTCTTTTTTTTATCCTCATCTTGTTTGGATTTCTTCACCATGGGAGTATCCACTGGGTCATAAGAGTCAAAACCGTATTTCTTTAAAGATCCAAGGGCATATTTTGATTGGTTAATAAAGATGCCTCTGGGCTAATTAATACTAGTCCTAATTGTCTCCACTAACCTATTACCCAATGTTTAATACCTATTTTTTCCTTGCCTTCGATCATAGGCCCATGGTTAGCCTTCACAACACACAAATCCTTTTAATTTCTAGTATCCAAGCAAATCTTGTACAAACATTGGTCATTAAGAGGGGTCTTTGATTGGTTTAGCATGTAAAACCAATGTGTGGCTAACTAGAAAACCCCCCTTAAACCACTTCCTAGGGCCCACGGTTTTGGTTTTGTTTAGGACTAAGAAGAGTTAACTAGCTTCCTTGCCTATAAATACTCTCATAATCTCACCATTTTGCACTCTTGCAAACTCACATACACCTTAAACTCTCTCACACAACAAAACATATATTATTTCTCTTGTTCGGGTCACAAACCGCGAGTAAACACCCTCATACTCTCTCCCACACACGACAACAACACAAAAGCATTCATAACAAGGACGTAAGAGGGGATACACGAGCATGATAGGGCAATTTGATAAGTTTAGGTCTTACGGATTTGTTATACGACTTGGGTTATTCTTCATGACACTTCTTCAAGGCTCTAGGTCGCCTTGGTATGGTCTCTCTCGACGCAATGCAATCATATACTTAGTTTTTTGTTTGAATTCTATACTTGTGTGCGCGACTATTATGGGGTACGTAACATACATGTACATGTTATCACTCGTGTGTGGTGCAAACTTATTAAAACGCATGTGGCAAGAAATTTAAATAAGCAAAACAAAGGACTTTATGTTTTTGTTATTAAGCAAACGAAATATGAACGTACAAACCTTTTCATAAAAGATACACGTAATACTATTTGCAAGTACAATGTACATTTTGCCTTGGGGAAGAATAATCGCACTCTTTTACGGTGCATGTGGCGAAACCGATCTAACTACAAAGCCAATATAAACAAAACCTAGGTCGCTAGAACCCCTAATTGAACATGTTAGTGCTAGAGAAGAGTGTCAAACGGGCCTCAATTGACTTTGTTCAACTAGCGCTAAGCTCACAGTCGGGGGCCGCAAATAGGGCCCAACAGCCTAAACCGGCTTGACGGGCCAAGACAAAAGGAGCCAATAGCTCTTATAAGCTCGAATGCGCTTATTTGTTGGCTATGTGTGGAACATTGGTGGACTTATTAGAACCAAGGGAGTCTATGGGACTAATGGGCACGACACCCAAGTCGTGTAGCGACCCATTTGACCCTAAACGGGCATAAAGCACATTAAAGAACTCGTCAACTGGATTTAATAAGCGCCCAACACTTATTTGGAGACTGCTTATTTGTAGCTTGTACCAACTTAATAAGCTAGGGTTGGACCTAGTATAAAGTTATTAGGACCCAATAAACATAAAGCCCAACCCCTTTAAAACTCTTACGGGATCCTACCGGTCTAACAGCACAATTCGAGCAAAAATAGTTACAATAAGCTTGGGCAACTTGTGGTGAGCTTATGATGAGCTTCAATAAGCTTAATAGACTTAAATAACAGCTAATGGACCCAAAGGAGACCCAAACGAAACACTTTAAAACCCTTAACGGGCCTTAAACAGGGCTAGCCAGGCTAATAGGAATGCTTATTAGCTTATTTTGAATAAGCTTGATATAAAAAAAAGTTAGTTTGGGCTTAACTACAAGTGGAAATGAGTAGCAAAGCCATAAAAACCCTTAAGGGTGTCACGACGAGTAAATCTATTGGGCTTTCGGGCCACATTGCGCTCAATTAAGCAAGATAAGCTAGCTGGCTTATTGGCAGCTTATTAGATTTAATTGGACTTATTAAACGTGTTGAACCTATTAAAACTAGTTTGGATCATTAAAACTCATTTTGGACCTTAATGGGCCCAAACCGGCCCATTAAGCCTAAATAAGCTCGAATGGAGCTTATTTATAAGCCGATTGATTTTCGTTAGCTCTTAATTAAACTTAAAAAGTCATTTTGTCACTTGTTGAAACTTATTAGAGTTAAAACGCAAATTTTACAAGTATAGGACAAAAAATGACAATTTCGAAACTTAAAGGTTTAAAATTGTCATTTTCGAATCTAGTAACTCCAGGGACCATTTCTGTACATTCTGAAACGTTAGGGACTAATTTAAAACCATAAGGACCTAAGTTGTAAATTTCGAAAGTTAAGGGACTAGTTATGTCATTATTGAAACTAGAAGGTTTGAAGTGTAAATATTTATATTTTACAGACCTAGGGTTAAAGTGTAAAACAAAATACTTGAAAGTATTTTATGAACAAGGCAGATTAATTACAAGTTCAACGAAGACAAATCGAAAAATAATTATGTTCGGATTTTTATACGGGCGTTAAGTAACAATAAAGAAATAAAGTGTAATTTATTAAATGACGATTTCACATTTTTCGAAGAAAAGAGAGAAACAACAAGATTGTAAATAGTTAATCATGTGCTCCACCACACAAGTGGTTAAACAGTATATATAAAAAAACTATGAAATGAATTGTAGTTTATAATTGAGTCGTTAGCTTAATTGCGGTAAGACTAAGACCTTGACCGGTATTTATTTAGGTACCTTGTCGGTGTGATTCATTTTATTATCTGGATATTTATTCATCATTCAGAGAACTACCTGCTAAGGTGAGTTCATTATGCCATGTTTTAATGTATTTAAAGGAATTTACATCTTTGGGTGAGAACATGCTTTTTTTTACAATTGGTGAAAGTGTTCATTTTATGACAACGATTTACTATGTTTGCTAAAAAAAAGAAAATAGCGATAGCCCAATTTGAGCCCTTTCTCGATGAACTGTTTGTTGCTTTAGTTATAGTTGCGAACGGATGTGGTAGAGCGTTAAGATGTTATTAATAGATCTATTGGGATTGACGATTCCCCGTTCGGGTGATTAGATGAACCACTGGGAACGAACGTTTTATACCATGTCGATTCGGGTTGTTTTAGGTTAGAAACATCATTCACGGGCATTCATTGGCAATATTTTGCATTTCATTACAAGTCGAGCCTACGTGTCATGAGCTTAGGGAAAAACTGTGACCACTTTTATGATGTTTGCAGGTGTTGCTAAATTTTGTAAACTTGGAAGGATCTTGTCTGGGTCTACTATTGCTTTAATTAAAACTCCTATGCAAATTCACAACATATGTTGACGTTTAAGCATGTTTTTCAGGTCAAATAAGGCACGAGGTGCGATGATTCATTGGAAGTCAATAATTGAAGAGTCAACACTAAGATTGAACTTCTGCTCGAACTTCATTTACAGCCTCGTATCATTATTGAATGACATTTCTAAGACCGTAAATGTTATCGATTTTCAGAAGATATGTCATTATTACCTCTTTTTATATTTTCTGATTTTTTAATTTTTTTCTTTGGTTTTATGAGTTTTATATTTTTGTATTTTGTTTTTATAAAAGTTTTTAAAAAATGAAAAATCTTTTTGGTTTTTATGGTTTTAATGTATATACATATGATACAGGATATTTGAATAGGTACCACCACTATTCATCAACTTCATCTGCCAATTGTTTGAGAGTCTCCGGCGTAAAACTCCGCATTCCTAGCTTGTTAATAAGAAATTCAATTCTTTCTCTTGCAAGGGCTTTTGTGAAGATGTCCGCCAGTTGATACTCCATATTGACAGAGTAAAGTTCAATCACCCCATTCTCAACATGCTCCTTGATAAAGTGAAATCTGATGTCTATATGCTTCGACCTGGAATGTTGAACATTGTTGCAGCTTAAGGCAATAGAACTTTTGTTATCACAGTACAATGGAATTTTATTGAATCCAAGGCCATAGTCGGTAAGTTGTGATCTCATCCAAAGAATTTGAGCACAACATCCTGACATAGCAATATATTTAGCTTTCGTACTGGATATCACAACGCTTTTCTGCCTTTTGGATGACCAGCTAACAAATCTATCTCCTAGAAACTGCATACTACCAGATGTGCTACGGCGTGTATCTTGACAACCACCATGATCCGCATCTATAAATTCTGTTAGAGCAATCGAAGAATCCTTCGGATACCATAAACCCCAATTAACGGTTCCTCTTAGATACCGAAAGACCCTTTTGACCGCATGTAAGTGCTTTTCGGTAGGCCAAGCCTAATAGCGGGCACACATGCATATAGCAAATTATAGGTCAGGTCTACTGGCTATAAGATAAAAAAGGGTGCCAATCATGCCACGATAGTGTGACGGATCAACAGCTTTCCCTTCTTTATCCTCATCCAGTTTGGATTTCTCTACCATGGGAGTATCCACTGGGTCACAAGAATCAAAACCGTATTTCTTTAAAGATTCAAGGGCATATTTTGACTGGTTAATAAAGATGCCTCCCTACAGATGAACAGAGTAGGATCCACTGAGCCTTTGGAGAAGTCTTGGGATATCAGGAACGAAGACAACATGTCATACCACCCGCGTGGAGCTTGTTTCAACCCATAAAGAGCTTTCTTTAGCTTGTATACATGATTGGGGTTATCTTTATCCATACACTAGTCTGGTTGGCTAACATAAACCTCTTCTCGCAGATTACCATCCAGAAACGCAGTCTTCACATCCATTTGGTAGACGACCATGTTCATGTAAGCGGCAAACGCGAGAAAAATCCTTATAGCCTCTAATCTTGCAACCAAAGCAAAAGACTCTTCAAAATCAATTCCCTCCTGTTGACGGTAACTACGAGCCACTAACCGAGCTTTGTTCTTTAAAATTCCTCCCAGTTCGTCTAGCTTCACTTTATAGATTCACTTCAAAGTAATAACCATAACTTTATCTGGTCGGGGTACGCGCTCCCATACTTTAAGGCGTTCGAAGTCATTGAGCTCTTCTTGCATTGCTTCAATCCAGCAGGATTGAGTCAAAGCATCTTTATACGTATTGGGTTCAACAGCAGTGAGGAAAGCATCGTAGTAACAGAACAAAGCTTGCTTATGTAACTGCAGCCTTGTGGAAACTGGTCTTTCGAGTGCACCGATTATATTTTCAAGTGGCTAATCCTTAGTCCATTTGCTATTGTGTTCAGAAATTTGGTGACCGGGATGTATAATTGTATGAATAGAATCCGATGATGAAGATTCATCAGAAGGAACTTCTAGAATTGGGACACCAAAGTACGGATCATTACCCATATGTGCAACTTCAATATCATGATTGTTTTCTTCAACATCATTAGGAATAATGGGAGGTTAAGTTTCTAGTATTGTTTGAGAGTTACTTGGTGATGGTGCATCTTGGGCAACATTTGTTGAAGAAGGTGAACCGGTTGATACAGCGAGAACTAAAGCTACTACTTCATCAACTGACAATGACTTCGGTGGCTGGTAAATCAACACTGGGTGGAGGAGTGAGTAATTCATCAAACATCGGTTGAAACAGAATATCCCAGTCAGTTCATGAAGGTGGTACATACTATGTTAAAGGAGGAGGGTTTGGCACAAGTCCTGAACTGATTGTTGCAGGAGTCATTTCATGAAGCGCGGGTCCTGGACTGCTGTGTTCAAAAGCCATCGCAGTCAGCTCATCAAAGTCTACATGAATTGTCTCAATGATTTGTCTGGTATGTCGGTTGTAAATTTGAAATGCTTTCTTTGTGGGTGCATAACCAATGAAAATACCAATATCAGCCTTTAGTTGTAACTTACCCAAATTCTCACTATCATTTGTCGGATACCAGAGTGCACCAAATACATGGAAAAATAATAGGTCGGGAGATTTTTCATGTAAAAGCTCATATGGTGTTTTGTCGTGACGAAGGCTTATGATGGAACGATTTTAGGTGTAACATGCGATAGCAACTGCTTCTGCCCATAAAAATAACAGAGCTTTTGCATAAATCAACATTGTGCGGGTAGCTTTAATTAGCGTATGATTACGTCTTTCAACGATACCATTTTGCTGTGGAGAGCGAGCAACAGATGTTTCATGAGAGATACCAATCTTCTCATAATATTCATGCAAAGTTTGATTAACAAATTCAGTTCTATTATATGTTCTGATTCTTCGGACAGTCACTTGAAGCTGCACTTGGATCATCTTAAGAAACTTGATTATGAAATCTGGAGCTTCATCTTTTGACCTTAAAAATTTAACCCATGTGAATCGAGAGTAATCATCGACAATGACGAGGATGTACTTCTTTCCATTAACACTCGCGATACGCATTGGTCCATAAAGATCCATGTGCAAAAGATAGAGTTTTTCTTGGTTGGTGTCTTTAGATTTAGGTTTGTGGGGTTTCTTTTTGCTTTTACCCATTGTACAAGCAGAACATAAATGGTCCTTTACAAATTTAAGCTTAGGGAGACCACGAACAAGACCGTGTCTAGCTAAGTGGTTAATTGCACCAAAGTTCAGATGAGACAGACGTTGGTGCCATAGCTAGGACTTAGTCTTTGAGGCCTTTGGCAAGAGACATATGGGAGAGGACGCCAGCATATCTCCAAGAGACAGAGTGTACAGATTGTTGCCTTGAGATCCAGTCAATAGATCAACACCTTCTAAATTACGAATGAAGCAGGTGTGTTGACGAAAAGCAACTTCAAGGTTCGAATCACAAAATTGCCCAACGGAGAATAAGTTGTGTCTAAGTCCTTCTACGTAGTAAACCTTTGATATCGTAACATTCCTAATTTGATAATCACCATATCCCAATATCTTTGCCACGTGATCATTTCCGAATTTAACAGTACCCAAAAACTTATTGACGAAATTGGTGAGCTGAGTGCGATCTCCGATCATATGCTTAGAGCGGCCGGAGTCCAAATACCAGAGAACAATTTGGACGACCTGCATTCACTAAGAGAGGAAGATGGAACATTGGAAACTTCGGATCTCCAAGATTGATTGGGCTCCTTTTAGTTAGCAGATACAGATTTGGGAACCTTAGATTTGCTATCAGGAACATTAGTTTTAGATTTCCTAGGTTT
>BQNB010181119.1:0-12618 GCA_026074375.1 Tanacetum coccineum
CAAGTTATATTTTTTTTTGATTTAGCTTCTCGGAGTTGACTTGACTTTGTCGGGGTTGACTTTGACTGTTTGACTTTTCTGTTGGCTTCTTGACTTGGCTGACTTTTGGCTTCGATTTGGCTTTGTCTTTTCACACTTTTTTATTCCGTGCTTAGTTTTGTCGTTTTTGGCTTTGTTTTTCGTCCTTTTATGTGATATCCGTTTCCTGCACAATACAAATGCAAAACAATGTATGTGTAATTAAGCACATACCAAAATCCCCCATACTAAGGTATTGTCGTGTCCTCACGCAATGTTATGAAGTAAATACTCAATGAAAACTTAAGAATCTAGGCCCCCCTCGACTAATTACCTTGAAAAGTAGCAAAGTGTTCGCCAAGGGGAACTAAAGAATCAAATAGCTTCGACGAGTCCCGTTTTTACCAATTTTTCATATGTACACTACCATTCCTAATATTTTTGGATTTTTCTATTTCTTTTCTTAACTACTTGGTTAACTTCCTTTATTTTATAAACACTGAGATCATAGAATGAGAAGCGTCCGTAAAATAATCTATGGATGTCCTGACGGATAAATTCATCGTCCCCGATTTTACTAATCCAAACCAAGCAATAAACAAGATCATTTTCTATATAAGTCTAAATGTTTAAGCAACTCATAATTATGACTTGGGACTTCACCTCCCCGACATGGATTTATGATATTAAATGTGTGTACTCAATCGACTCAACCATATATCAACTTATCATACTAGTCGTAATTCAGAGATACACGACTCAAAGCAACAATTTAATTGGACCATGTAACTGATTTAAAGAACAAAAAATATTTAAACTGTAGAACTTTTTTTGCAACATATTTTAATCATATAATCCCCAAATAAGTTTTTAAAACTAGACATGCGTTGTCTAGTTTGAACACCTACCTAGGCCATGCTCCCTGGTAGGATATCACAAACCAACGCCGATTGTTCCTTAGTTTGAAACCCACCCGTTTGCTAGGTATGGGAAATCACATCAACACCTTCTTCCTAATATGGCTAAGGATAGGTGTCTTAGTTTGAACCCTCACCTAGACCTCGCTTCCTGGTGAGATATCACAACACACCAAATCCCTAGAAGTAAAGATGTCTTAGTTTGAACCCCCACCTCGCGGTTAGCGGAGTGGGATATCACGACACATCTTTTACTTGCTCCATATACTCAAATGTATGCTTCATTGGCATAATTTTAATATTCATGCATTTTTGCATTCATATTTCATTCATGCTTCTTTGGCATTTTAACTTTCAATTTACTAAGAACAGAGAAAACTCGTTTTAAAGAATCAAGTTACAAATTTGAAGCTTTTTCTAAAAACATCGATTGACTTAGTTGAATTGAAATGAGTACGTATGATTAGGCGGATTAAAAGCTAATGGGAGAAAAAGCAAAAAAAGTCACAAGTTACTCATATAAGCTTTAGAAGAATCTTGCTTAGCACATAAACTTATATTTAACTCTATCACTTCTTGTTCTTCACCTCGTGAAAGCTTAGCCTATAATTGAGGAACTAGCTAGGGCTCAACACGCCCGATCGAGTTAAAAATTATTCTCATCTACCCACTAGGAAAGTCGAAACTGTGACAAAACACTTATTTTATTTTTGAAAATTTTTTAATTTTTTAATTTTTTTGGTATTTTTGCAAAAATTTGGCGATAAAAACGGGATTACGTGACAACAACGGCTGCAGGTAAATCAAATCGAAGATCCCCCCCATACTAGAACTAAACATCGTCCTCGATGTTTTGAAAGGGGTACCTACGCAAATCTAAGGCCATTTATGAAGTGTGCCAAAAGATAAAACGTTAGTCGATTAATTGGATACTGGATTCCCAAAATGAAGCTGAGGAGGAAACTCTTGATAAAAATACAAGCACGAGAGTTCTTCACAATCCGGGCAATCCTGGACAATTAACAACACAAACATGAAAACCCAGGGTAATGGAAAAGTTTGTCATTTTGGCTTGGTTTTCTGTCTTTTTGATGATATCCACTTCCTGCACAATACAAATACAAAACAAACATATATTTGGCAGTTTTTGTCTATTTTTGGTCATTTAAGCTCGTTTTTAGAGGTAAAAGATATGTGTAATTAAGCACTTATCATAAAGCCTATCCATGGGCCGGCCAAAAGGGTATTTATACACCTTTCCTTGTCATGGAGAGGTATGGTATTAGATTAGTCTTTAATTGGTATCAAGAGCCATGGAGTGGTATGTTTAGTCTTTGTGTTTGTTTTGTTTTGGTTCATTTTTCTTGCAAATTTCGTCCCTTTCTTGTTCTTTCTTTGTTTTCGAAGCTATTGTGTACACTAAAGGATCATTTACCTTGGTACTGATCTAGTTTCTTTATGATATAGGTGTACAAGCTTAGAATCAAGAAAAACATCATTTTGGTTACTTTTTGTGTTCGAAAACCTTTATAAAGAACAAAATCTTGATTTTAAATTTTTCGGCTTAAAAACCTTAAAGTTTCCATTTTTCTTGTTCTTATAGGGTTAGTAACACTAGTTGTACAAGAATTTTTGCAAAACAACCATTAAAAAGGTGTCTTGTTTGTGTTTTTAAAAGTTGAGTTTCGAGCTAGTTGGAACCGAACAACTGAACCGAACAACTGAAGTTTAGTTGGAACCGAACAACTGAACCGAACAACTGAGTTTAGTTGGAACCGAACAACTGAACCGAACAACTAAGTTTAGTTGAAACCGAACAACTGAGTTTAGTTGAAACCGAACAACTGAGTTTAGGTGGAACCGAACAACTGAAGTTTAGTTGGAACCGAACAACTAAAGTTTAGTTGGAACCGAACAACTGAGTTTAGTATCAACAGAACAACTGAACCGAACAACTCAAGTTTAGTTGGAACGGAACAACTCAACCGAACAACTCAAGTTTCCAAATTATACGGTTTATTTCTTTGACTTGTAAAATCCCGTGAAACATTAACTTATTTTTCCCGGTTTTGTCAAGAATTGTAAAATCCTGTATAAAGACATAAAACACTTAAAAGACAACTTAATCAAACATAATTTCTTTCTACCACCGTTCGATCAAACAAGTAATCTATTAACATACAACTTTCACAATGACGACTCTTGCTGACAAAGCGATTCTTTCGGGTGCTGATAATCGTCCACCTATGTTGGAAAAAGATACGTACGACTCCTGGAAAAGCATAATGGAGCTATAAATGATAATAGACAACATGGACAAATGATCCTTGAATCCGTTGAAAATGGTCCACTCAGCTGGCCTACAATTAAGGAAAATGGAGTGACTAGACCAAAAAAATATTCTGAGTTATCTGCTATGGAAGAAATTCAAGCTGATTGTGATATCAAGGCAACAAATATCATTCTCCAAGGATTACCACCAGAGGTCTATACATTGGTTAGCAATCATAAAGTCGCCAAGGAACTTTGGGAAAGAATTCAACTTCTCATGCAAGGAACTTCATTGACGAAATAGGAAAGAGAGTGTAAGCTTTATGATGAATTCGTTAAGTTTGTTATAAGAAGAGGGAAACACTACGTGATTTCTACTTAAGATTTTCACTGCTACTCAATGACATGAACATCTACAATATGAAACTGGCACAATTTCAAGTGAACACTAAGTTTTTGAATACTCTTCCTCCTGAGTAAAGCAAATTTGTGACAGATGTCAAACTGGTTCAGGATTTGCACACATCTAACATTGATCAGCTTCATTTTTACTTGGGACAACATGAATTTCATGCAAATGAAGTTCGTTTAATGCATGAACGAAACTCAGATCCGCTTGCTTTGGTTGCAACCCATCAGATGACACAGTCTCCTTATCCAACTCATTAGAACTCATACTAAAACTCTCAATTTCAACCACAAGTTTCACTATATCAGTCTCCACAACATGGTTCACCTTATCAGTCTCAACAATACTTAAACAATCAATCATCAACACCTCTTTCAATCACTTATCCATCTAATGATTATCAATCATCAGTTCACTACAACGTTTATTCTCCACCATCATCCATCCCTCAATTGAAATATGCTCTCACAGTTAACCAACAACCTGAATTTCCCCAACTAGACTCAGGTCTAATTATTCCAGTGTTCCAGAAAGGTAATGATCCCATTGATGCCATCAATTACATGATATATTTCTTGACTGTTGTTGTCACTTCTCGCTATCCTACTACCAATAACCAGCTTAGGAATATGTCAAACCCTAGGCAACAAGCTACCATTAATGATGGGAGAGAGACCTTACAACCAGTCTAGGGGAGACAAACTTCTTTTGTTGTGGGTACTACAAGGACCTACACTCCAGGAGCCAGTGGAAGTAATTCTAGGAAACAAAGGACTGTGATTTATTACAATTGCAAGGGGGAAGGACACATGTCCAAATAGTGCACTAAACCAAAAAGGAAACAGGATGATTCACTATTTAAGGATAAAGTGTTACTGGTTCAAGTTCAAGCAAATGGTCAAATTCTACATGAGGAAGAGCTAGCATTTTTAGCAGATCCAGGAATTACAGAAGGTCAAGCCACACAGACCATCATTACTCATAATGCAGCTTATTAAGCTGATGATTTAGATGTATATGACTCTGATTGTGGTGAACTCAACACTGCCAAAGTTGCTCTCATAGCAAATTTATCTCATTATGGTTCAGATGCTCTCGCTGAGGTACACAATCATGATAATATGGATAACAATATGATTAATCAAGTTGTACAGGCGTTGCCGTGTTCTAAATAGTTGAATGTTGTGAACCATTCAGAGACTGAAATAACTAGTGATAGCAATATCATTCCTTATTCTCATTATGTGATAGAATCACAACAGGCAACTGTTCAGAATTCTAACTCATCTGCACAACAAGATGCACTGATATTATCTATGATTGAACAATTGAAAACCCATGTAGTTAATTGTACCAAGATAAATCTGGACAATAAAAGTGTTAATGATACTTTAACTACTGAGCTTGAAAGATATAAGGAACAGGTTAAAGTTTTGAAAGAAGGACAAAATGTTGATTTAAAGAGTAATGATATCGTTTCAGATTCAAGTGCACAGTCTGTAGAGATTGATCGTCTTAAACAAACTCTTTCTGAACATTTAAAAGAAAAGGAATCTTTAATGCAAACAGTTACTCTTCTCAAAAATGATTTTAAGAAAGAAGAATCTAGGAACATTGATAGAGAGATTACTTTAGAAAAGAGGATCAAATAGCTAGATAATATTGTTTTTAAAAGAGATCAATCTGCACAAACTATTCATTTGTAAAAGCTTTGAAGGACTTGTTCAACACATTCGATCAATATTTGATGGATGAACTTTTTGAAGTCCAAAATGTCTTTCATCAAATGGAACATGCTATGGAACAACATTGTTTAGAGTAAAAAAGATTTGAAGTTAAGACGAATCAAGTTTTGAACGAAAACAAATGACTCTTGGAACAAGTCATTAACAAAGATATTATGAACATAATTATGAATTCTTCTGTGGATAATGCTTCTATGAATGTGCATGAATATGAAAAGTGTCTCAAACTTGAGACTGAGCTTCTTAATAAAAAGGATTTCGTTGAAAGATAGACTTACAATAAATTGTTCAGAAGTTTTACCACTCTTGAAAAACATTGCATCTCTTTAGAAGTTGACACTCAACTTAATCAGGAAATTTTTCAAAGGGACAATTCTGTTTCAAATCAAAGTGCTCTAAGTTTTGATCAATATTATGAATTTAATGAATTGAAAGCTCAGTCCTAAGAGAAAGACACAGTCATAAAGAAGTTGAGAGAGAATTAAATCTCTAAGTGGAAAAATAAATAAGGTTAAGATTAAAAAGGACTTAGAGGAGATTGAAACAATAAACATTGAATTGGATCATAGGGTGTCAAAGCTTATTGCTGAGAATGAGCATTTGAAACAAACCTATAAGCAACTTTATGACTCGATGAAACCATTACGTATTCGATCAAAAGAACAATGTGATGATTTAATTAATCAAGTTAATCTAAAGTCTGTGGAAATCTCTGATTTAAATGCTAGTCTTCAGGAAAAAGTTTTGGTAATTACTGCTCTCAAGGATGAATTAAGGAAACTTAAAGGAATTGCTTTAGATGATAATGTTGTTTGAAAACACACCATTGATCCAGAAATGCTTAAGATTGATGTGGAATATTTAAACTGTACATTGTTAAACAATAGGTCAGCTCACTCTGATTACCTTAAGCACACTCAAGAAGAAGCTGCGATTCTTAGGGAAATATTGGAACAAGAAAAATTACAAAATTCTCTAAATGAATCCTTAGACTATGCTTGTAAGTATACCAAACAAATTCAGGAGTTGCTTATAATAGTCGGACAAACTTACCCTAGCATCAACAATTCAGGTGATAAATTTGTGGCTGTGATCCCAAAGAACAAGAACAAAAGAGTTAGATTCACCGAGCCCGTCACATCCTCAGGAAACACAAACACAAAAATAGCTTCTTCATCGAACTTAGTTTCTAACAAACATATGTTGTCTTCTACAGGAGTAAAAACATCTACTAGTGCTAGCAGATCACAGCCTTCAGGCAATATAAAGAAAGATAAGATTCAGCGAACACCAAGTAGTACTCAGAAGAATAAAGTAAAAGCGCACCCTAGGACAGTTAAATCTAGTTTGAAAAATAAGAACAGTGTTGTTGAACCCAACTGCAAATGTGCAGCATTCTAAGCTTAATGTGAATTCTGAACCTTTATGTGTTAAGTGTAATGGTTGCATGCTTTCTGATAATCATGATTTGTGTGTTCTTAATTTTATCAATGATGTAAATGCTCGTATTAAATCTAAATCTGTTAAGAAAATTTCAAAGAGAAAAGTTTGGAAACCAACAGGAAAAGTGTTCACAAATATTGGATACACTTGGAGACCTATTGGTCGAACCTTCAATATAATAGGAAATGCGTGCCCTTTAACTAGGATAACCACAACTGCTGAAGTGCCCCTTATGAAACCAACTGCTCTATAAAGTGATACACCTAAGCCTGTGGTAACATTGGTTTACTCAAGGAAACCTAAGAAATCTAAAACTAATGTTCCCGTTAGCAAACCTAAGAATATTAAATCTTTATCTGCTAAAAAAAGGAACCCAGTAAATCTTGGGGATCAATAGTTTCCGATATTCCATCTTCCTCTCTTGATGAATTCAGTTCGTCTAAATTGTTCTCTGGTATTTGAACTCCGGATGCTCCAAGCATATGACCGGAGATCGCTCTCAACTTACCAATTTTGTCAATAAATTTTTAGGTACTATCAAATTCGGAAATGATCACGTGGCAAAGATATTGGGATATGGTGATTATCAGATTGGGAATATTACAATTTCAAGGGTTTACTATATGGAAGGACTTGGACACAACTTATTGTCCATTGGGCAATTCTGTAACTCGAACCTTGAAGTTGCTTTTCGTCAACACACCTGCTTCATTCGTAATCTAAAAGGTGTTGATCTATTGACTGGATCTCGAGGCAACAATCTGTATACTCTGTCTCTTGGAGATATGATGGTGTCCTCTCTTATATGTCTCTTGTCAAAGGCCTCAAAGACTAAGTCCTGGCTATGGCACCGACGTCTATCTCATCTGAACTTTGGTGCAATCAACCATTTAGCTAGACATGGTCTTGTTCGAGGTCTCCCTAAGCTAAAATTTGAAAAGGACCATCTGTATTCTGCTTGTGCAATGGGCAAAAGCAAGAAGAAACCCCATAAACCTAAATCTGAAGACACCAACCAAGAAAAACTCTATCTCTTGCACATAGATCTTTGTGGACCAATACGTGTCGCAAGTGTTAATGGAAAGAAGTACATTCTCGTCATTGTCGCTGATTACTCTCGATTTACATGGGTAAAATGCTTAAGGTCAAAAGATAAAGCTCTAAATTTCATAATCAAGTTTCTCAAGATGATATAAGTATGGCTTAAAGTGCCTGTCTGACGAATCAGAACAAATAATGGAACTGAATCTGTTAATCAAACTTTGCGTGAATATTATGAGAAGGTTGGCATCTCTTATGAAACATCTGTTGCCCGTTCTTCATAGCAAAATGGTGTCATTGTAAGATGTATTCGTACGCTAATTGAAGTTGCCCACACAATGTTGATTTATGCAAAAGCTCCATTATTCTTATAGGCAAAAGCAGTTGCTATCACATGTTACACCCAAAATCGTTCCAGCATACATCTTCGTCACTATAAAACTCCATATGAGCTTTTACATGAGAAACTTCTTGACTTATTGTTTATCCATGTATTTGGTGCACTCTGCTATCCGACGAATGATAGTGAGAACTTGGGTAAGTTACAACTGAAAGCTGATATTGGAATTTTCATTGGCTATGCACCTACAAAAAAAGCATTTCAAATTTACAATCGACGTACCAGACGAATCATCGAAACAATTCATGTATATTTTGATGAGCTGACATCGATGGCTTCTGAACACAGCAGTTTAGGACCCGCACTTTATGAAATGACTCCTGCAACAATCAGTTCAGGACTCATGCCAAACCCTCCTCCTTCAACACTGTTTGTACCACCTTTAAGAACTGATTGGGATATTTTGTTTTGTAGCACCTCGGAAAAATTTAGAACTTCTTTTCATTTTATGTAAGAATATATACCGCAAGCACTTGTAAATTTGCCGTTATTTTTCTAATAAAAAGTTATTCCTTCAAGCGACTTACAATATTTTACGCTATTGAGAGTTTTAAATAGCGCGTATAAATCAATGTTTTTTGCTTTCGGATCTAAAAGGGTATTTTAGAAAACGCGTAACAGTAAAAATCATATTTTATTTTTTATTTTACGCCGCGCGAAACAAGGTCGCACGACTATGTTATTTTGTGAACTCGTCCTTATTTCAATAAATAAAACTATAAATGGACAATATTTAAATATTCCTGAATAAACAATGTACCTTGACGTTTCACTACCTCAAACTCTAAATATACAAATGTATATCCAAGTCAATCAGTGGAAAGAATTCAAAATAAACAAACTAACACCATCATTGCATTCTTACATTCAATGTCCTACACCTTTCATTCACATGCTACGTCTTGTTTCAATTTCAATTCAACCAATAGTAATTATTCTTTAACAGTATTATAAAAGAGAAATCATAACCAATAATATCATATACATCAACAGTAGGTGTAAATAATATCATCCACATGCACATGAGAAGCCTCAGGAAACTAGTGAACACCTTGTAGTATAAATAAACACCATTCTCTTCACTTCTAGTAGCACTCTCACCCACAAGATTAAACAAGAGAAGTAAGGTTCGAGTGAAATTCTAGTTAGTAAACGTTGGGTTTAAAGGGGTAATATTAACCAAGGGTTGGTTCGAGCTTCCTTGCTATCGCCGTCTTTCCGCATCAACTAGCTAAGCTTGGACCTCCGTAAGTTATTCTTGTACACCATATTTATCATGTATACAACGTTCATTTTGTAATAACACATGACATGCATGATATGACCCATGCATGGTCCTTGTGAGCATACGCATGCCAAGCTTTGTCATGCTACACATGAAATATAATACGTAAACATTCGACCTACCATGAACTAGTATCAAGCATATAGAAATTTAAAAACAATACAACAACTTTGACTAGCAAAACTTGACAGTTATACTCGGTTTGAAACGTTGGCACTAGGGACGTATAAGACTAAGGCATACGTGTTAAATGCTTGTATTGTGACCCAGACCAAGCCCTACTATGACCACCAACACGACGGGTGACAAAGGGCCACTGCCTCAACGAGGTTGTGCCTCGTCGTTGGCTGCTTCACAGCGAGCAAGGTGGCTGCTCTACAGGTAGTAACCCACCCCGGACCTTTTTCAAGCCACTCATGCGTGCGAGCCAGTTGGCTGCTGCCACTGTTGCTGCCGTAATATGGTGGGTGGCGAAGGCTGGTGGTTTCATACCAACCGGCTGCTGCCTTCATCATTTCAATGCACCCTTTTTGGTGCCATCATGTTCGACCCACCAAACGCACTACTCGGTGCTGTTGAACTCTAACAAATCACTCAAGCCACGCGAGAAGATCGTCTTTGTGTTTAGAAACAGAGTCTTCTCGTTGCTAACTAAATAAGTTGTAAACATGCGAAGTAGATAGAAAACTAGAATATATACATATGGGTCTTGTTGCAAGAAGAAGGAAACGAAAACAGTGAGTTTAAAAACTCACTGTTGTGCGTCAGGTGTGCAGCAAAAAAAAAGAAAGAAAAGAAAAGAGGATGGACGTATGTTTAGTATATATATGCATGCTCGTGAAGAATTTTGTAATATATGCAAGAGTGTATTATTTTTTTTGCTATAACAAGTTGACAAAGAGATAATTCATATTATGCTCATTTATAAGTTTTGACATAGATATATATTACATGCATAATTATCGAACTCTCGGTTCGAGCCCCAAATGGGTTGACAACTTGATAACGAGTATAGTTATTTTAACAAGTATATTTATTTTAACGAGTATAGTATTTCGACAAGTATAAGTTTGGAACGATAATTTTCGATGCTTTAAAATTATTAACAATGGAACCGAACTTTTAAACAGGTAAGAGAGTTTATCCCGGCTCAAATATTTTAGTTAACACCAAAATAATTCAAAACTTATTTGGTTAAAGTATGATTTTAAAAGGCATCTGATTTAAATTCGTAAAACCATGAAACATAAGGAAATATTTAAATATAAGTAAAATAGTTTTTACAAAATTTATTTTAAACGTTCTCACATGACTGTAAACAATATAAAACGGACATTCAGGCGAAATTTAATTGACGACTAGAGTAGGTAAATGAGCGGATAAATTTATATATATATTATTATAGATATATATATATATATATATATATATATATATATATATATATATGTGTGTGTGTGTGTGTGTGTGTGTGTGTGTGTGTGTGTGTGTGTGTGTAACTCAATAGTTGGTAAATAATAAATATTATTAAAACCTAAATTGTAATATTTAACAATATGACCATGTGATCTTAAGCACATATTTACATTAAATTAGGTATAAACACTTATAGGTGCGTAGTCGTGTATCATCCCTAGAGCCAACAGTCTGATCCGAAATATAAGAACACAAAGCAATAATTTATTATTAGGCAAATAAATTGGATAATTCCTATATCGAGTCTTTAGAAGGGACACTCAGATTTATCGTATCTGCTTAGGTGTTGACCAAGTCACTATTTGACGCGTATAGATCCAATCTCCCCATTCAAGGCGATTAATTGTCAAGGTGAGTTTTCATAGCCCCTACTCTATTGTTTTAAATCATCTTTTGGGGTGAGAACATTGCTTATTTCAAACGTGTGAATACAAGTACAATTACTCATTACTAATTGGTCTAAGTCCCGATTTAACCCAAGTTGCTATTTGCCCGATTTATCATGAACCGTTAATTCCTTGTAAGCGCGAATGTTATGGATAGATCTATCGGGATTGACATCCCTGTTTTTCTTGAATTGACATTAGTCAAGCAAACACAGTTTCATTTGAGTCAGATTACGGGTGTCCCGGGTTAGACACCTGCAAGGGCATTCATTTATTGTTCGTATATGTTAACGCTTCGGTGTCATGGGCTTAGACAATAGTAATGCAATTTATATGAGTTTGTATCTGTTATATTGTCATATGCGGATGAAATCTTGTGATTCATAAACACTACATTTTCTGCTTAGACAAACCTATGAACTCACCAACTTTATGTTGACACTTTAGCAATGTTTTCTCAGGTGTTAAGAACGAAGATGCTATATGAAGTCTCATGCATTACAGTCATTTCCCATTATCTGAAGATCACTTGTACTATTTAAAAATGATGTCGTATCATCTATTTTTATGCTTCTGCTAAATGTTTAAACAATTTATTATTTCCTAATTCAAGTGATCAATTTTCTTAAAACGTCTCATATAGAGTTCGTTCTGTATTGCTTAGAAGTATGATAATCATGAAGTCACACACCCTCGGATGCCATTATACTCTGATATTTTGGGAGTGTGACAGATTGGTATCAGAGCTCTGAGTTATAGAGAACTAGGTTGCATTAGGTAGCACTAGACTATAACTACTTATCTGCTTAACATGCTTATTATGCTTCTATTGTCTGTCATTGCTGGTTTCTTAATATAGGGTACATAGGAATCAACAATCAAGGGAGTACATATATATTAAAATGGGATACATGTGAAATAGATATATATGAGATACATACACTTAATATGGGTTACATGTGTATTAAACAGGCTTAACTATGCGTATTTTGAAATATATCTATATCCTTATTTCATATTTTCTTGTCTCAGCGACATGTCAAACTCAGATGAATTGAGACACACCGATAACACCACCCTGATACCTCCCAGACTCCCCGACACACTCCCCCAGGTGTATCACAGGAGACGTCCTACTCTCGGATTACTTGTCTTGCCGTCTGTATCACTATTTTCCCCGACTATCAGGCGTACTGCTCGTATATCTGTGTTACCTATTTAGCCAAA
>BQNB010181120.1:0-12618 GCA_026074375.1 Tanacetum coccineum
ATCTAATTCACCGAAAGTTCTCACCAGATTCGTATCATCATCGAAGGTATCTTCTTATTAATACACATCTGATTTATCATCCATTGAAAAATTCTCACATGCTTCGAAGGTAATATTTTATTTAACATGTTTGGATTGAAATCGAATTAGGTTAGTTGGTCAATTTTGATGTATGAAGATATAGGGATTAGTTTTGTTGGCTGTTCAAGTCCATGATGAAGATTAGGAAGACAACGGCATAATGAATTGGCTTAGAGATGAGATGAATTCATATCCTGATATTGTTCCAAGTTTCTTGGAGCTACTCAGAGTCTTACATGAGGTATACACTATTATGAGGGTGCATGAATGTATGTAATTCCAAAAAAAATTGTTGAAGTATCATAAATTTTGTAATTATATTTAACAATGAGTTTTCTGTTCTTTAACGTAGATGGTAAAGCTGGATGAAGACAATCATGGTGAAATTTCCAGTATTGAATCTCTCTTATCCATTAATACCTATATGTAGTGTGTTATAATATTAACTTTTGATTGTATATATTTGTCATGCCAGGATGAAGATTGAGGAAATTGCTGGGAATTCTCTGTACTTTCTACTTCATCTTTGCACCCAGGTTAGATTTGATTGTAATCATTGTTTAAATTATGTTGACAGTTAATTATATGCATGTAGTCCGTTTCATTTGGATGTCCCAATTTGCATCAGAAACTTGATTACATGTTCCAATTTGCATCAGAAACAAGATTAGAGGTTATAAACTGAATGTCATATTCTATCACATAACCACATTAGACTTATCTCAGTATAACATCTTTGACTTGTATTTGCGTGGTAAAGGAGAATAATAACAAGCTACTGAAACAGAAATTCCAGTTCGGTTAAGTATTTTTCTCTACTTGGCCTATCCATGAAACATTTTAAGCCTTAATTCCGCTTAACAAATACTCTATATAATGATCAGGTTTCCTATATACCCCTTTAAGGTCTGCTATATACACGAGTCTCGGTTCATGCCTTCAACCAATATTTTTAGGGTAACTTGAAGCTTTCATTGCTAGACATTAATTCGGTTTCTTTAAATGAAGCTGTTAACATTTTAGAGTCTGAAAGTTATTTGTATTCTTATTGATCTTTTCAATTTAATTGTATTGAAGGTAACAAGAATAGCTTGCAGCCTTTCATGAACCATGTATTGTCCAACACGCCTATGCTAATGTACACATGTAATTACATAAACCTATGTTGTGTTGATTCATACCACAACATGATTGGCTATTGCCTCCACAACCAGTAACTTACAACTATAAATAAAAAGGCCCAATGAATTGTGTGATATACAAAGTACAGTACTATTCGTTATATTTGAAATTTATTCAGCAAAATGCTACAGTAAAAGCTCATGTAATCGGCTAATTCAGGCTGAAATGGTGTTTTGATAAATGGGTGACCCTACTGTAGCATTTTTGCTACTTGGTTGGCCTTAGGGTAACTTGAAGCTTTCATTGCTAGACATTAATTCGGTTTCTTTAAATGAAGCTGTTATATTTTAGAGTCTAAAAGTTATTTGTATTCATACTGATCTTTTCCAATTTGTTGTATTGAAGGTAACAAGAAAAGCCTTGCAGCCTTTCGTTATGTATTGTCCAACACACCTATGCTAATGTACACATGTAATTACGCAAACCTATGCTGTGTTGATTCATACCACAACATATTTGGCTATTGTCTCCATAACCAGTAACTTACGACTATAAATAAAAAGGGTTTGACAGGCTCAATTTTAGTAAGTGTTGATGACGGTGAGATTTCTTGCAGACCCCAGCATTGTTGTTTCATTGCATCCTTTAATCTTGACCAAGCTCATAAACCTTTATTTCAATAGCAAAACTTCTAACTTTTAGAGGTTAGATTTCTCTTTTAGTCTACTTATTTTTAATGTTTCCTCGAATGTATGATTGCAGTAATGTAGTTCTTTAAATGTAATTATCTATATAGGTTAGTGAATCACTAAGAAAGTTTTAAGTTCAAGTTTTAACATCTTTAGTCGTTAGTATTTAAGGTTAGATAGTGGTTAGAGTTTAACATTTACGTAAGATATACAAATACAAATTAAAGTTTGAACCTTTTAGTACTTTCTACTTCATCTTTTCACTCAGGTTAGATTTGATTGTAATCGTTGTTTGAATTATGTTGACAGTTAATAATATGTAGTTAGAATGAAACGTTTATTAGTAACAACCTATTTTGGGTTGTTTGAAAAATGTTCATAATACCTTGATTGGGAGCTATTTAGAGAGCTTATTGCAGCAGCTAATAACCTTGAGTCGTGTTAATTAGGGGCTGCTTGAATAGCTTATTTCAGTAGATATTTTAACCTTCACATATCATGCTACTTAGGGGCTGTTTAAATAGTATCCCATTAGTTGCTTTTTTCTAAAAATAAAAACTCCACAAACATTAGCCATCGAAACAACCATTAACATTAGTTATCAAAACAACGCATAGCAAGTAGAATACTCGAGGTTAGTGAATGAAATCTGACTTTAAGATGCTGACAATAAATAAGAGTATCTGCCACAGTACATAGGTATCTTTTCCGGTTGTCGTAAGGGACTTCTACAAGAAGTTTTTCCAACTCCCTAGGCAGTGTACCTAACCGTTGTAGTGTAGTATAGGCCAGACTCGGGGGGTTGTTATCGTTCTCTAAGGGAATAGGTTGGGAAGGCTTGATCATGGTCTAGCGGAATTTTAAGGGTTGAGAGAAGATTTTTTTTGTGTTTTTATATTTATAGGAAAGCAGGTAAATTATATATTTGAGAGGTTTGGTTAGTTTTAGCTATTAAACTAAATAATAAACTACGCTACTGGTGATAACAATATAATAAAAGATTGTGTTTATTTAATCATGTATTACTCCCTAGATTGCTTCTCCTAGTGTTGTTGCTTTGTCACACTTGTGATGATCTATGTAATTATTTCCTAAGTCATGAACGAATTACACGAACCCGCCGTCTATTTAATATTTCGTTAAGGCAACGCACAAGTAAAGTAGTATGAAGACTATTACAAGGCCCCTAAGAGTATATTAAATGCATTTGAAATATATTAAGAGTGGATCAACCATGTAAGGGGCAAGGTAGTATGAAGACTGTTACCCGATGGTATCCATTTCTACACAATCCATGTTTTCCCTAGACATATCAACAGCGATACAGACAATAGCAGGTTTTCCGTAGGACCTAACATGCATATTCAACAAAAGAAGAACACTACTAAGATCTACGTTCTAGGTTTCATACAATCATAAATAAACACAATAGAAGGCTTATCCAAGCATGTTATAAGTATAAGCAAGAACAAATAAGAATAACCCAACAAGACATAATGAATTGATTAAGATAGTCCCTTAAAGATTAAAACATGAATTAAAGAGAGTACAATAGGGTTTTGAGGCCTTAAAATCGTCCCTAATAGCTGCAAAATGAACTAGGGTTCGCCCCTTTCTTTTACTCTAAAGTTACACACTTAAAACCCAAAAAAAGGATTTGTATATATAGGAAAATCGTTGTGACGGCGTCGCGTGTTAATCGTGACGCCGTCAGGATTATATTATTCATAGAATAAATGGGCTGGGTCGTACAATCTAACGCCGTCTTGAGATCTTGTGACGCTGTCTTGAGATGGGTTGTGACGGCGTCACGTGTAATCTGTGACGCCGTCTCCAGATTCTGAGTAGAAATTCTTTGAGAATTTGGGTATGTTCGTTAGTCTTGTCCGTTTTCTCTTCAGATCTGATTTTTTATTGTCTACTCTATTCTTGACCAATACTCTGGTTGATAATATACAAGTGCATAGCAAGTAGAATACTCGATCTTAGTGAATGAAATTTGACTTTAAGATGTTGATAATAAATAAGCGTACTGCCACAGTACATAGGTATCACATAGTATTTCTCTCGAAAGATGTTAACTGATATCTTAATTATTTCACAGTTTCACATGAATCATTATGACATTTCTCTAAAACAGCTATACAAACAGGTATGATCACCTCATTTTTGCAGTAAGAATTTAAGGACATTTTTTATTAAAAAGAAAGGAATATGTTTCTTATATATATCGCCTTATTTTCTTTTTTCTCTAAGAGCCTCAGAAGTACAAAGATTTTCTAGGAGCATTTTGGGATAAGGTAAACTTTCATCACTGTAGTATGAACATCAAAAGTTTTTTTTTCCGGCTTCACTTTGGTCACATGTATGCAGGACTATTTATTAAGTCAACTAAGTAAAGATGCGCAATATATTAATAATGAGGAACTTCAATGTCACCAAAAAATTCAAGATCTTTATAGGTCTACTAAAATAAAGGTATATATGCCTAATGTTACTTTCAAGAAATTTGTAAATTTCTTATTTCTTTTGTCTAGCAATCGAGAGTCAATGGTTTCTATCTGGTGTTAGTCAATACTTTACATTATTCGTTTTAGCATTTCCAAACAACCTAGAACACATAATGTGATAAATAACACATTATCACACATAAATGTGTGTTTATGTATGATGTAAAGAGTCTGGATTTGAATATAGTGATTAAGTATGTGAATGGCTACTATATATATTTAAATGTATATTCTCTATATATAAAGTCACTCTTACATTCGATTACATTATGTTTGGCTGTATTGCTCTATCTAAATGGGTGTGTTACACCAAATACCTAATGCTATTGTATATTTCTAGATATAACAAATAGTGAACTTGCCCCAACACACCCTAATGTACATGTACTTTTATCGTAAATAATTAAGTAGCCATTTTTTGATGATTATTACTAATCGTATTAGGAATTTGAATTGTTGTTTAATTACATATTTTGACTGTGATATGTATTTTTTTAGCCATTACTTAATTTATTCATTGGGTACTCATATCGGATTACTATATATATCTCATCATATATATACACATTTAGTTTACATTTCTTTTCTTTCATATTGCATTTAATTTTACTTTTCATTAGTTTCTTTCTCATATCAGATGAACATTAGTTTTTTTTCATTTGTAATTCATTTAATAGATAATTTCGTATCTTTATAATTAATTTATCGTTACATAATTCTTTGTAAACAATAATCATAAGTCATACCCGCCCATCGGGCGGGTTTTGCAACTAGTGTATATATATATATATATATATATATACCAAATACTTCGATAACTTAAGGCTGACACAGAGCTGAGATATTGAGTATATGGTTCTTGAGATACTTGGGGAATTTAATTTAACTCTTATCATACGATATTGCCTATAAATTAACCTCGCTGCGGTCTAGTAAATGATGATCAAGCACAAGTTCTGAAGCTACCTCATAAAATGTGCAAAACGTATGCATCAAAGGCTAGAATATACCTCACAATTTAGTAGACTGAATTTTGTGCTAGTTATGATGTCAATCTGGGTAGGATTTGCCTTACTAAGTGTATACATTTTTTAGGTTTTGGAAGAAAATCATATATTAATTTTAATTTTAAAATTATCAGTTGAAATTGTAGCTAGATTGCAGGGCAAACATGGAGAGAAATAATATATTTAATTTTTTCTATTTGGCTTCCCTTCACACTTATGTTGAACATTGCCCTTATTATGAGAACTGATAAAATTAGAAATAGGGAAAATTAAGGAAAACGGTACTTCTCAGGGCATAATATGATATAACTGTGAGAGCTTGTCTTTGAGAAAACGCCATAAGTTTCCGATTTATTATACATTACCTGCAAAAGAGTAAACAAACAAAACATACAAAAAGAAAATATTTTTGTGTTGTTTTAATTTAAAAAGAGAGCATAGGAGGAGGAACTCCTCCACACTTAAGTTAACGCACAGGTTGCCTCCCGAGAAGCGCTTATTTTTTAAGAGAGTCATTAGCTAGACTTATACTTCTGAGGTTTAGTTTTTGTAAAATAAGGGAGTGGCTTCTTCCCTTTGGTCATTACATTCTTCGTGGTAGAGTTTGAGTGGATGGCTATTAACAATGAACGTCTTTTCATCTTTTCCATATAGTTCAACATATCCGGATGGGTATTGATTCTTTACTACGTATGGTCCAAGCCATCTAGATCTGAGTTTTGGTTGTTTTAATTTGTACTCAGAGTGAAATAACAGCACTTTGTTTCCGTATTTGAACTCTTTTCTCATTTTGAGTTTTCTATCGTGCCAGACTTTGGTTCTTACCTTGTATAGACGATAATTTTCATACGCTTGATGTCGGAGTTCATCTAACTCGTGCAACTGGAACATTCTCTTCTCACCAGCAGCGATGAGATCTGGATTACAGTTTTTTAGTGCCTAGTATGCACGGTGTTTGATTTCAAAAGGTAAATGGTAGTTTTTACCATATAAGAGTTTGTAAGGTGTGGTTCTGGTTGGTGTTTTATAAGCGGTTCTAAAATCCCACAGAGCATCATCGAGCTTTCTTGACCAAATAGCTGGGTTGTTTTTAACTGTTTTTTCAAGGATTCTTTTAAGTGCTCTGTTAGTATTTTCAACTTGTCCGCATGTTTGAAGATGATAAGATGTAGAGAAGCAATGTGTAACTCCATATCTTTTCATGTTTTGTTTCCATCATTTTGTTGCAGAAATGAGTACCTTGGTCGCTTATGAGAGCTTTGGGTATACCGAAACGGCAAAAGAGTTTTTTTCAGGAATGAAATAACAACTCTGGCATCGTTAGTAGGTAAAGCTTGAGCTTCGATGCATTTGGAAACATAATTAACAACGACAAAGATGTATTCAAATTTATATGGCTTTGGGAATGGTCCCATAAAGTCAATACCTCAGATGTCAAAAACTTCGCATACTTGAATGCTATTTAAGGGCATTTCATCACGTTTGGATATATTCCCAGTTTTTTGACATGCGTCATAAAGACGAACTAGATTATGAGCTTCTTTAATGATTGTTGGCTAGTTAAATCCCGAGTCAAAAACTTTTTTATCTGTGGTGTTTGGTCCATAATGTCCACCAGTAGGTCCGTGGTGACATTGATCAAGAATGGTATTAGTTTTTGGTCCTGAGATACAGCGTCTGATCATACCGTCTGAACATACTTTGAAAAGATAAGGATCTTCCCAAAAGTAGTTTTTGAGGTTAGAGAAGAACTTGTTCTTTTGTTGGTACGTCATTCCTTTAGGTTATTATATCACCTTAACCAAATTGTTTCTATTAGTAATCTAAAAGGGGGATAGGGGGGGGGGGGGGGGGCTGGCTGCTCTTTGAATGAGTTTTAAGGTTCTTTTTGCTTTTGTAAAAGTTTGCTTTCAAAATACTTAGATTCGAGTTGTATGTTCAATCAATCAACAATATGAATCAATAATGCAAATATCTAAACTAATACTAAATAACGATCATAACAATATAAAGAGATGAGAGAAGGAACAATCAAACCAAGACACCAAGATTTATAGTGGTTCGGCTACAAATCTCTTCTTTTCCCTACTCCACTCCCCGAGTATCCTTATGTCAACAAGCTCCCTTCAGACGGAGAAAACCGTTTACACGTTGCTTACGTTGTTTTCCGACACTAAGCTAAATGTCGAGTCCTAATCTTAGCTAGAACCAATCTACCACTTCACAAACACTATACGCTCACAAGATCTACACTATCGGATTTACACACAATCAGATATCACATAAGTACATGTGTGTGTGTGTGTGTGTAGAGATTTGATACTTAGAAGAAGAGAGGAAAGATCACTAAATAACAATTCATTTCTTGGCGCGAATACGATGAGGTTCTTCTCTTGCACTTGATAGAGATGGAGGATGAGGAGAAGAGATTAGATAACTTTGTAAACTTGATCAAAGGATGGTTAGTGACCAAGATATTTAGAGAGAGGATAAAGTAGGTTTTTTGGAGAGCTATAGTTATCTAAAAAAATTCGTTTGCTAAACAAAACGAGGTGCTTTTTTTTCAGTAGGAATGGGAGCGCTCGTAGGATTTTATAGGAGGAAAACTTTAAAGGTACTGAGGCGGTCCTCGGCGGTTCCCATATATATCTTTAGGGGCGCCAGAGACTATAAGGGGCACCGCCCAGTCGGCACTACGCTCTTGTCTTTTGTCTTTTGTGGGAAAATGTTGTTATTGTTATAAATCTTCTATTTTAGGGGGAAAATTTGATTTTCTAATTTAAGTTTAAAATTAAAATTTTCTTTTAATCAGAAAATATTTGTTATATATATTTTTGTGAAATTACTTTTGTAAAAAATTTGAGTTGGTTAAGGAGATAAAAAATATTTTCTTGATCACTAATATGCTTTAATGATTTTTGTTTGTTTCTCTACCTTAAGAAGTGTTACTAATCTTAGAAATGGTATTTTACGATTGTATAATTTTTTGTAAATGTTTATTTTTTATCGTAATCTTTTTTAGATTTTATTATTATCAAAATTCAAGAGGTTTTGAAAAATTTAAATAACAGTTTTTTTAGGACATTATTTGTTATTAACCATCGCCCTCTTTAGTGTTTGATGACAAAATAAAATATAAACTCATTTTGTTTAAAATTAAAGGTTTCAAATTATTAATGAGTGTTCATTCCATTTCTCCCCCTTTTTGTCGAATTCAAAAAGGATGATCGTTGAATTTTTGTAGAAAGAAAGAAGTCGACGATATCAAGACTCCCCCTTGATGTATGCTCCCCCTCGTTTGGGGCACCAAGAGATCGATCTTACAAAAATTGTTTGCTACAAAACAAAGTTAGAGGTACATATGCAAGATAGTATTTTCTCAACAAGTAGCACTTATAGCAATTCATGCAAGTTAAATCATAAAGTAGTTTCATTCATTACTTAATAAGCTCATACAAGAAACATTGATTGCAATTCAAATTAAATAAGAGATAAGATAAATTCATACTATAATGGTATGAATCATTACAAGATAACGTAGATAAGCATAAAGTAAAGACATATTAAGGCATAGAGCTACACTAGTGGATTCTTGAAACGTAGAAGATGCCATAATAAAAAGATGGACGGTCAATTATTTAGATAGATTAATCATATGAGAATGATTAATTAAAGAGGGAAAAAGATGAGGTTGGTGACACATGGTTTGGAGGGGTGCGAGTTTGAGGTATGAGACGGGTGAGAAGAAATTGAATGAAGTTGATTTTATTTTTCAAGGAGTGGAATTGGTGTTTAGAATACTTGCAACAATGACAAAAACATAAGTGAAATTCAACTTGAGCATGAGAAGGAGGATGATTTGGCTGTGGTGGTGGTGAAGGTGGTACATAAATGTAGGCATTAGATGGGTTAGTGTGTGAATCAAGAATGGTGGAGATGTTGTGAAGTTGGTTGATCATTTGATCTCTTAGTAGATTGTATGATGGTGGTGAAGGAGATTGAAGATGGACTCTTGGAGGAAATGAAGGTGAGTCTTTTTGGGAAGAAGGTGATGATTTTGGAGTGGATGTCTTGCGCTTCCATACTTGTCTTACTGACATTCTTAGTTTTCTAGAGAAGTTTGGATGGTGGTTTGAGCAAGACATTGGTGGTGATAGTAAAATGATAGGGAGAAGAAGTTGGTGATGGTGTGTGAAGAAGGATGGATGAGTTAAATAGTGGAAGTAATGTTAGAAAGTGGCAAAGCATGGTTTGAGTGATAAAAGGTTCAAGGGGTGGTTTGGCTAAACAGGGAAGTTCCATCATGAGGCTATGTATAGCAGGGTCAAAGATACAGAAAAAGTGGTAAACTTGAAAATTTTGGTCCCTCCTGTTGGCGATCCCATATAGTTAGGCGGTCTCATATATATTGGGGGGCCACCGGCTCTTTATGGGGGCCGTTTTCTAGAGAGAGCGAGATTTTCTAGTTTTTCCTTTTTCTTGTGACCAGTGATTTTAGCATCTTCCAAATTTAAGAATCAACTAATTTAAGCAATAATATAGAGTCCTAAATTAAGATGCAAATCGTTTAGCATGTAGTAGTATGATACGCGTGTCATAATCCCCAAGAATTAGTTCACATAGAAAGTTGATAGGATGATAAAATTGAGAAGATCATCCAAGTCACATGCAATAGTCTTTTACCATTCAAATGAGTGAATTAACAAGTTAAGGCATAATGTACTAGATAATATAAATAAGAATAAAGATCTCTAATTGTTTTGCAAACATGTTCACTTCCATTTTCCACTCATCATGTCCTTGAGAGCTTTTCCAATTGACCTTAACCCTTTCGGGTAAGCATCTCGTTGTTGAGCTTGAAGGTTTATAGTTTTGAAGAGATAGGTGTTCAAGTGTGGACTTTCATGAGGATAGTTTTGACGGACTCTAGATATGACATTGGACGATGAGGAGATGTTTTGAGAAGGAGAAGAAGAGTTGGAATGAAATAATTCTTTATCATTTTCATCAACAATGTCATCCAACAGATGAGATAAGGATGGATGATTTAGAGTGGTGGAAGAGGAGCTAGCATTTGAATCACAAGGTCTTTTCTTGCCATGATCCGATCACGTCTTTCTCTCATAATGAGGAGTGAAAGGATGCATGACTCGATCATGTGAGAGGTAGTGATCAATTGCTAACTCAAAGAAAGACGGACACAACATGTTTGAACAATCTATTCAAAAGCATTCCGTAAGGTAAGAGTTTCTTAGTTTGTTTCGAGTCTTTTCCATTCTTTTGAGAATGAAAAATGCTAGATTGTATGGAGTGGAGGTTTCAATGCAATAAAGCATATGACAAAGACAAGCGGAAACACGATCTCGATGACCTCCCAAACAAATGGCATTCTCACGAATGATATCAACCCATGGTTTCATAAGGGTTGAATCTCGCGGGATAAAATTTCATTTTTATCTATGACAATGGTTTTCTTTTTTTTGTACGAGTAACTTGACCTTGTCTAGGAACTTGAATGAGAGACTTAATGACATTTAGAGAAGGAGGAGTGGTTTTGTAACGACCATTACTTGGAATACTTATTGACAAGTAGTCGAGTAACTACATGTCAGTGTGTGACACTTGACCTTTGAAAGGGATTTTTAAGATTTGACCGAATTCCTAGAGAGTGAGAGAGAATGACTTATTTTGTATGAAAAAATTGACCACAAAATGAACCTTGGAGTTATAATCAAACGTGAGTTGACTATAAAACTCGAGAACAAAACGAGGAACAATTTGTTCGTTTATGTTCAACAAACAGTCAAAACCAATTAATCCAAACTTAGCATGGATATGACTCATGTTTTCAAAGTTTTGACTCAAAACCCTACCCTCATGAAAGTACCATTTTTCAAGGCTTGCAATGGTGTTTCTTAATGGTTGATTGAATTCAATTGATATGAGTGAGATGTAGTTACGGGTATTTTGGTGATCTAATCTGGTGATTCGAGGCATTGTCACCTAGAATGAAAAAAAATTATGGTCACATTTTATAGTCTTTTACTTGTAACATTTTATGGACATTTTCTCTAGTGTGTGCCTAAATGTGACAAATGTGGAGTAACGATTAACTCGACCTATAAAAAAATCCTAAGAGTTAACCCAAACGCTCCTTAATTTGATTTTGCTCATCCAAACATGTCAAAAAATACATATGTATCTTGACTTTTATTCATGAGATCATTATGCATGTGTTTAAAAATGTTTTTAAGTTGTATGAACAATGCATAACAACAATTTTATTATGTTCCTAACGTGAGTAACTTGAAAATAAAATTGGGGTTTTGGTTCGAAATCAATTTTTCGACAAACTCACTAGTGTATGTAAATCCTATGTCTAAAGGAAGCATATTAGTTATACATTATATCCTAGTAATCCTAATTGTACAAAATTAAAGGATAAATGAAAAATCCCCAATTTTAATTTTTTGTTCATCATGAACCCTAGACTCGAATTGAAAGAAAATAGATGAAATGACTTACAATTGATAATGTTGATGATGTTAGGAATGATTGTATGTGTTGATTTTATCTTCAATTCAAGTTTTAATGGTTGATTTTGAGTTTGTGGGTTGGTTTGGTCGTGTTCGTTGCTACAGCAAGAAGAAAGGGGTGTTTGTTTTTTAGTTCTGATTTTTTTTACTAAGTATAGATTTTGGTGTCTGCTAGTGGTGGTCCCATATCGATCAGGGGGCCGCCTGAAAAAGATTAGGGGCCGCCTGAGATATGGGGGCCGCCCGTATTATGGAAGTTTTGGACTTTTAAATTTTGACACGAATTTACTAGGAAGAGTGACTAATTAATTTGCATTTTGCGAATTAAAAATATCTAACTAGCTTTGGATGAAGTAGTTAAATTGTTATGACGCAGAATGGAACGCGGACTAGAATTGAGACAGAAGAAAGAGAAGCGGACTAATATGATTTATGGAAAGTGTTCCATCATTCCTAAACCAAGACGTAGATAGTTAAACGATTCACGTTTAAGGGGTTTAGTAAGAATGTCGACGATGTTGTCGACGGACGGCACTTTTTCGATTGAGATATGTCCTTTCTGGACATTATCACGAAGAAAGTGGTGACGTATTTCGATGTGTTTGGTTCGAGAGTGTTGCACCGGGTTTTTGCTAAGGTCAATCGCGCCTTTATTGTCGCAAATGATCGGGAC